>JBBMOC010000522.1:22279-34023 GCA_037975185.1 Centropyge bicolor
GTGTGTGTGTGTGTGTGTGTGTGTGTGTGTGTGTGTGTGTGTGTGTGTGTGTGTGTGTGTGTGTGTGTGTGTGTGTGTGTGTGTGTGTGTGTGTGTGTTGGGCAGATCCAGACACCTCAGATGTATCAGACACTTCAGGCGAGCCGCAGCTTGAATTAAATCTGCTTTTAAACCGGGCCGGGTCATTAGTCGCCTGCTAATGAGGTCAGAGCAGATCAGAACAGGCCCCTGCTGCGGCCCCCACCGCGGCCCCGCCCTGCCGGCACGCTGTGGAGGAGGGCGCAGGGCTGCGGCCTGTTGTTGTCAGACTTTATAATTAGGTGAGCTTTGTGCGGGCGTGGAGTGTTTTCCACAGGATTTGTCTGGCAGGAGCGTCACCTCCCTGCAGGAATGTTGTTGTCTGTCTGAGTCCGGCTGCTCCGGAGCCGCTCAGCTCGACGTCCCACCAACGCTCCCATCAGGTTGTCACGCTGTAAACCAACTCTGTTCCATTTTGTCTTGCACTCATTTTAAGAGGTTCTTTTTCAAGTCGGGCTGTGATTCTCATTTTTCATCATTTTAGCATTTGTACAATGTCCCTGAGACCAAACGGGGTCAGGTTCTGAACTCACAGCTTGTTTCTGCCTTGTGGGCTGTGTTCAGTCAGTTTGGTGGACGGCTCTGAAGACTACAAAACCCAGGAGCCTCTACTGTTGTTGCTATGGTGAAGACAGAGACGCTGTCATAGTTACGGATCCAGAATGTGCCAGTGAGCTGATTTAAACTGCTAAACTTCATCAGCAGCTGCAGCTCTGTGATTGGCTGTCGGTGTCAGTGAAATGCACCATGGGAGCATCACAGACGGTCGCTCACCTCGTCGTCCTTCAGGATAATGAACTGGGCTGTTACTGCTGGTGCAGCTCTTGTGTCCGACTCTTCACAGGTTTTAAAGATGTTATGTCGAACATTGTTCAAATGTTCTAAAAATACTCAGACGTCATTGTGACGTCAGGCTGATGTTAAGATTTCAAGGTTAAATCAGCTCATACTTGTTTTGATGACAGTTTGATGGAACGCTGTGGGAACGTTGTGGGAACACTGTGGGAACGTCAGGGCTGAGCCGCTCTGAGCACAGCCCTCGTCTTTTTCACTTTTCTATTGTTAGTTTTTTTACTCTTTTATTCCAGAAAGCAGCATGTTTATGGAGCAGTCTTTGCATGGGGAGGGGGGGCTGTGTGTCAGCTGAGCTAGGAAACAGGTTGGATTCTGTTGTGCCGTTTCTGTAAACTAACCTGACGTGTTGGGATGTTCGTCATGTTTCGCTTTGGCCTGAATGTTGCTGGGCAGCATTTCTCTGTCGTCACTTGGCTTTTTTATATCAGAGGAATCTGGGGGAACGTGCATTGTAAATTAAAATTGAGTATAAAAGTTCAACCATGTGTTTTGGGTTTTTTATTCTAAATGTGTTTTCTATCAATGTTGCTGCACAAAAGAGAAAAGCAACACAAGAAACTTTTAGATTTGATAATTAGTCTTTCCTCTCCTCATTCACCTCAACATCTTCAGACCCGCTCAGACCGAAGTGTCTGTCCGGCTGAGCTTCGGCTGGAATGTGTTTGAACATGAATATTTGCAGGTGCTGTGATGATGTCGCTCCTATGTGTCACACAACATGAGAGACTGTGGCACTGGATGTTTGAACAGTTTCCATGACCTCATATTCACATCAGTATGTCTCATTAAACGGCCTTAAAGTGAGTGAGAGGAGTTTTGGGAAAGAACTCTGTGATGTCATGTTTTATTAATGAGGTTCCTCAGCAGCCTGCAGTGATTGGCTGAAGGAGCTTCTTCTAACATCCAGGACTCACCTCCATGATATGAGACACACTGAGGTCTTTAATCAGCTGCTGGCTCCGCCCTCAGGGCACAGAACATGCCCTCTGATTGGCTGTGACACTCATGGTGTGAGCAGCAGGTGTGTTTGAAGACTGACTGTGAGACGGAGCTGGACCAATCAGCTGCTTCAGAAAACAGAACTGAAAGTTATGTGAAGGAAAACAGTGGAAGAACTGAGGTCAGATCAGAGCGATAGAGGTGTGCGATACTGCAAGATTTGGTATCGATCCGATACCAAGTAAATACAGGGCCAGTATCGCCGATACCGATACCAATACCGATACTTTTAATATTTAAGGTTGATGTACCATCACACTGCTGATCCTTTGGTGTTTTTGTGGTTTTTCCTTGGGATTATTTTGTTAAAACCAAGGACAGAATTTGGGCAAAGTTTAAAGGCGACTGCAAAATACTTTATTATCAAAAATAGAAGCAATAGAGCAGTAAGTTAAAAAAAATTCTCCCAAACATTATTATGTGTGCATTTTTTTCTTAAAAAAACAAAGTGAAAAAAATTATTATATGAGAGCAAATTAAAACAAAATCTTTTTAGAGGTAGACTGTTGAGAAACTACAATACAAATATAAAATTATATTCCCCCCTTCAGTGCACTTCCTTTGTGGATTTTTCTCAATTAAAAAAGTGTACAAAATTATCACACCTCAAAAAAGACACAAGGGGGGGGGGGGGAGCAAAGTGCGCCTGCTGGCTGTCGCCTCTTTGACGAGACCGCACAAGTACATACAAGAGCAAAACTGACATCAAAGTATCGATCTCATCACGTTAGTATCGATCTGATAGCGATACCAATTTGGTATTGATACTTGGATCGATCCGCCCACCTCTACAGAGCGAGAGGGAAGACCAGTCCAGATATACTGACGTTCCATCGCTATATGAATGTACGTCGCTTGGGATAAAAGCACCCGCTAAATGAAATAGTAGAAATTGTAGTTTAATTAATTCTGCTGCTAGTTTGTGGCTTCCTCCTCTAAAGTTATTCAATGAATGTATTGAGGTAAAAAGTCAAGGATCTGCCTGTGAACTGCAGTGGAGTCAAAGGATAAAGAAGCCAGAAATAGACATGGTACCGTGGGCGGATGATGGGAGAACAAACAGAAGGCAGCCGGACAGTAAACACACATGGAACCAGGTCACTGAGGTTCAGGTTCTGCTCACCTCACCGGCTCTGCTCCTACAGTTCTACAGTCCAGACCCTCTGGGCCTCCGTCCACATCGCTGGTCACGGCTCATACTGTAACACATGTTTAGTATTTAGATGATGGACTGAGACTGAGCTTCACAGCACAGAGATAAACCCTGAGACAAACATCTGCAGAGGAACGAAGTCCAACATGTCCTGAAACTGCAAGATCACATGATCAACACAGAACAGGGCTAAGGCTAACAAGTCCCATCTGTCTCTGTCTCTCAGTCTGATCTGTCTCCGTCCTCTGTGTCTCAGTCTGATCTGTCTCTGTCCTCTGTGTCTCAGTCTGATCTGTCTCTGTCTCTGTGTCTCAGTCTGATCTGTCTCTGTCCTCGGTGTCTCAGTCTGATCTGTCTCTGTGTCTCAGTCTGATCTGTCTCCTTCCTCTGTGTCTCAGTCTGATCTGTCTCTGTCCTCTGTCTCTGTGTCTCAGTCTGATCTGTCTCCATCCTCTGTGTCTCAGTCTGATCTGTCTCCGTCCTCTGTGTCTCAGTCCGATCTGTCTCCGTCCTGTCTCTCAGTCTGATCTGTCTCCGTCCTCTGTCTCTGTGTCTCAGTCAGATCTGTCTCCGTCCTCTGTGTCTCAGTCAGATCTGTCTCCGTCCTCTGTGCCTCAGTCTGATCTGTCTCCGTCCTCTGTCTCTGTGTCTCCGTCTGATCTGTCTCCGTCCTCTGTCTCTGTGTCTCCATCTGATCTGTCTCTGTGTCTCAGTCTGATCTGTCTCTGTGTCTCAGTCTGATCTGTCCTCTGTGTCTCAGTCTGATCTGTCTCTGTCTCTGTGTCTCAGTCTGTTCTGTCTCTGTCTGTGTCTCTGTGCCTCAGTCTGATCTGTCTCTGTGCCTCAGTCTGATCTGTCTCCGTCCTCTGTCTCTGTGCCTCAGTCTGATCTGTCTCCGTCCTCTGTCTCTGTGTCTCAGTCTGATCTGTCCTCTGTGTCTCAGTCTGATCTGTCTCCGTCCTCTGTGTCTCAGTCTGATCTGTCTCCATCCCCTGTGTCTCAGTCTGATCTGTCTCTGTCTCTGTGTCTCAGTCTGATCTGTCTCCGTCCTCTGTGTCTCAGTCTGATCTGTCTCCGTCCTCTGTGTCCATTAAACCTCCTCACTGAGCCTCACCGTTGTTCCTTCATCTCCATGAACTCACACACTCTTGTTTATCTGGACTCAGTCCTACAAACATAAAAACTCACTGGAGACCCAGTGGACAGTGGACAGTGAGCAGTGAGCAGGATCAGGTTTGAAGCAGAAAGAACACTTCCAGAGATCGTCTCCAACATGTCCAACTGTTCAGGCCAAATCAACCATAACAAGTCCATTTCAGAAGAACATATCAGCAGCACGTAAAGAAAGTAGGAAGTGCTAACCCTTCAGAATAAAGGTCTCTGCTTCGATTCAAACAAACTCCATGAAGCTCATAACTCAGTGCAACAACATCACAACTGTATAAAGTGAACTATGTAAATTTTTTGGTATAAAATGTTTTAAGGATTTTTCTTCCCGGATCCTCTCAGTTGGTCCAAATCATTTCTCTGCAAACTTTTCACATCACAGCACTGAAAATAAAGTTATAGAAATAAAGTCAATGTGTGTGTGTGTGTGTGTGTGCGCGTGTGCTGACAATAAGACCTTTCGATCACTTTTGATAAGCGTTAATCAAACACTGCGTGTGCAGCTCGAGCGGCCTTGAAAACCAAACACAGACGGACGTGACGACGGTGAATGATTGACGCGATGACATCACAATGGCCTGAGCTCAGTAAACGAACCAGGGCAGGTTCCTGTGACAGTCAAAGGTCAGGAGACAGAGCGAGCGCGTGGGCTCGGGACGTGCGAGGTTGGCTGTCTGCGCCTGACACGGAGCGCTCGCTCCCACAGAACCGGTCCTCCCACCTCCTCCTCCCATTGTTCCCATGATCAGCAGCGCCGTCAGAGCGTCACGTCAGCGTCTAAAAATAACCCGGCCCTGTGTGTGTGTGTGTGTGTGCTCTTGTTCAGTGCGGCTCGCAGGTGAAATGACTGAGATTAGTCTTAATGTGAGAATGAAGGCAGGAGCTGGAACTCGCCTCGCTGCCTGTCTGGAGACGACGCTTCACTGAGTCAGGCTTCATTACATGGAGAAAAGTACAGTCACTGGTTTACAGTGTACAAATGAACTTTGTGCCTCATGTAAACGTGTTCAAAGCACAAAAGCAGCAGCTGAACGAGGATCCAAAGTTCCACACGTCGTTCAGTCAAAGAAGCAGAAACCACACATCTGATTATCGGCTCGTCGGTTTCTGACAGAGGTTTTTGGCGCTGGTGGCTGTTCCACCCCCCTCCCTCCCTCCCTCCCTCCCTCCCTGCGGTACCTGGGGGAGAGGAGGTAAAGCCGAGGGCGTGCGAGGCTGATTCTGGCCAGGAGAGCGAGAGACGAGCGCAGAGGCCAGAAACTCTGAATGTAAACTTATATTAATGTTCTGCACAGCTGAAGCATCGAGGAGTTATCAGGACCATTACTCAGTGTGTGTGTGTGTGTGTGTGTGTGTGTGTGTGTGTGTCTATGATTTCATTCACATCTTTTTACTCTAGTTTATTAACAAAACCTCGGAGTGAAATCAGGACGAGTTTGAAGCAGAGGGAGAGTTTTCTCTGTTTGGCTCCGAGACGATCGGACGACGAACATGTGACCTCTGACTTTACAGCAGGTTCACAGCAGCTTCGCAGCGAAGACGAGAGCAAACAGGCGACAGACACCAGTGCAAACACATGAGAGCAGCAGCTGATCTGAACGCAGCTTCAGACACAGTGAACAAGCTGTGAGTGAGCAGGAGCACAGAGCTGCTGCAGCACCACACCTGAGGAGCAGGTGGAGAGCTAACTGACACACACACACACACACATAGAAGAGCTGACATGTTTCTGTCGACACTGGTCAGACTCAAGCAGCAACTTCCGGCGCTGAAAAATGAAGCCAACGCAGAAGTGCACAAAAGCTGCAGTTCCTCGAATAAACACTAGAGCAGGCAGCAGAAGGGAGTCAATTACATTTGAGCCCCATGTTAAAATGTCCGACTTTACAACAGAAAAAAACATGTTTACAGCCTGGTTCAAAACATGGCTCTAGTCTCTTTAGCTGAGTTTCTACTTCATGACAACTTTACGGGGGGTGAATGTTTTTATAACACACTCGTTTAAAATATGAAATTGTGCATCATGAAGAACGACGTCACTTTGATTGACTGCTGCCTGCTCCAATCACGGAGCTCTCGTTTTTTCCTTTACTAGCAAGTATTGCTAATGTATTAGCATGGAGCTCCAGCTAGCTGCCGCCGGCTGTGTGGTGTCTCTGTCCGGGACGTCTGCGCTGTTTTCTCGGTGAGTTTGTTCTGCTGTTTGTGGAGCTGCTTGTTGGCTGGAGTTTGACTGTGCTGCCGTGTTGACTGTGTTTCTCTCGAGTTTCTCCGTGGGGAGACGGCGGAGGTTGAGCTAAGCTAACGATGCTAACGGGAGCATCTGGTAGCTTCAGTTATTAAAGCTGCTGAAGTCAAAACGTAATAACAAGTGTTATAGTTTATGGTGTTTACTTTGAATACTTTAGAATAAAAGGCATCTGTGTGAGGTTGGAAAATAAAGATCCTCCACGTTTGTTAACTAATGTTATGTGATATTAAACTGAACTGTGTGTAAATACAATAAGGTTTTTGTAACTTCAAAATATTAACGTCTCATTTCAGAATGTTTCCAGAAATAACATTAACTCAGATGTTGTTATAGGTTAAGCTGGAGTGAGTTATTGAAGCTAAACAATAAAATTAAAATTTTTACGGTCCGTGAACTCAAACGTAATTATTTAAATTATTGTCAAAACAGAAATTTTAAATTTATTACACTCCAAAAACTGACTGACTGTGATCGACTGGAGGCTGAAATGTTTACATATAACGTTACGCCGGCATATTAAAGTACCGTAACCGTTGGCGTAGCCGGCACCAGGTTAGCCGGCTAGCTCGGTGAGCATGTTTCATTAAACAGACTTCATTAAGACCCGCCCTTGCTCCACCTCTTTGTCCATATTTGGAGTAACCGGAGGTAGGCTACCAAGATGGCTGCGCCCTACGATTGGATTCATTTTTAATCTTCAGAAACCTATGGGTGACGTCACGGACACTACGTCCATATTTTATACAGTCTATAGTCAGACTGAAGCTTCATCATGAGCTGCACAGAAACGATGTTTTCTCCGACACAGACATTCTTCAGGTCGTTCTCGCCTCTGACAGATTTACCTGCAACATTTTTACTTGAAGTACATTGTGATGGTAATACTTGGATACTTTTTCTTCCATAAAGGATCTGAATCTTCCATCTCTGTTCAAACTGCAGCTGTAAGTGCTGTCATTTGTAATAAACATCACTTCTTTCATGTTTGTTTATTTTTTCACATTAAAAGCAGATTTTTCTGGTTAAACTTGTGTCTTGTGTGTGTTTGTGTACTAATAAATGTAGAGACACATGTTTTGGCCGAGATGTGTGTGTGTGTCTCTCTTGTCCCACAATGCTTTGCTCTTCACATGAGGAGACATTAAACGTTTGAAACTTCAAACATAAAAATGAGCGATGGCCTCGTCGTCCGTCGCCAAGATACGTTTGTTTCAAATCCACCTCCTCCGAGAATCTGGCAGGAGGCTTCACACAGAAACATCTGGAAAACATGTTCTCCCTTTGTTTCCTTTTTTCTTCTTCCTCTGCATCTTAAAGAGCGACGACGGCCCGATCGTGAGACGCACCAACGTCTTTATTTCTACACTGGTGAGGACCCTCATGTTTCTGTGCCTTTAACCTGAGCGAAGAGGTGACGAGAGACAGACACACATTCAGGGTCTGAGACTGGACCTGGGCCTCATGAAGCTGCACACACTCACACACACACACACACACACACACACACACACACACACCAGCGTGTGAACACTGTTGTGAGGACCTTCAGGCTCCTCGTGATGCTTCAGCTCTGTGCTGTGTAAACTCGGCGTCCACTCGCTCTGAGCCGTCAGGTCTTTACAGCAGGACGAAGGTGGAAGCTCAGAGGACTGAAGTTCGCATCTTTGCTGTCAACGAAGATACAAAAGTGAGGCGAGAACGGCCGCTTCAGACGTTACAACGAGTCACAGGTGACCGAGCTTCTGTCAGATTTGAAGTCGAGACGTTAACACGAGCCTCTGTGGTCGGAGTTCGTACTGATGTTCTGAAAATGACAACAAGGTTAAAACACACTCAGAGTGTGTGAGATTTCACACAGAAAACTGGAGAGGACAAAATGATAATGTCCGTCGACACCGTGGGGACACACAGGTGCTACAGGTGTCGCGCCGCCGTGTCGTGACGTCCGCATGAAGCTCACATATGCTACACCTGATCTATGGCAACATAGGCCACGCCCACCAGTCCAGGTGATCTCAGTGTGTGTTCAGGTACGTGTTGTATGTAGAGAACAGAGCAAACATAAGAAGTGTGTGTGTAGTGTGTATGTGGGGGTCTTGCTGTAACTCCCCCGCTGCTCCTCATCTATCTGTGTTTATCTGTGTGTCAGAGCCTCCTGCTGACTCAGCACTTTGCTAACGCAACTGGCAGAGACAGATGTGAAGCAGAGGTCAGAGGTCATCAGAGGTTTTTTTGTCCTGAAACTGAGTTAAGTTGTGATTCTCGTTGTGTATATTTTCATTTCTTTATTCAAAAAAGGTGGAGAAGAAGAAGATGGCAAGTTAGTAAACATGGATGTAGAGAAATCTGCATTTAAACAGTTTAAAAATCTGCAAATGTTTTATAAGGAAAGAAGGACATTCAACAGATTCTGTCTGTCTGTCTCCCCCCCCCCCCCCGCCTCTCTCTCTCAGTGTCTCTCTCTGCCTCTCTGTCTCTCTCTCTCTCACAGTGTCTCTCTCTCTCTCTCAGTTTCTCTCTCTCTCTCTCTCTCTCTCTCTCTCTCTCTTTCAGTCTCTCTCTCTCTCAGTGTCTCTCTCTGCCTCTCTGTCTCTCTCTCTCAGTTTCTCTCTCTGTCTCTCTCTCTCAGTCTCTCTCTCTCTGTGTCTCTCTCTCTCTCAGTGTCTCTCTCTCTCTCAGTGTCTCTCTCTCTCTCTCTGTCTCTCTCTCTCAGTTTCTCTCTCTGTCTCTCTCTCTCTCTCAGTGTCTCTCTCTCTCAGTGTCTCTCTCTCTCAGTACCTCTCTCTCTCAGTGTCTCTCTCTCTCAGTACCTCTCTCTCTCAGTGTCTCTCTCTCTCAGTGTCTCTCTCTCTCAGTACCTCTCTCTCTCAGTGTCTCTCTCTCTCAGTCTCTCTCTCTCTCTCAGTGTCTCTCTCTCTCAGTGTCTCTCTCTCTCTCTCTGTCTCTCTCTCTGTCTCTCTCTCTCTCTCTCAGTGTCTCTCTCTCTCTCAGTGTCTCTCTCTCTCAGTACCTCTCTCTCTCAGTGTCTCTCTCTCTCAGTGCCTCTCTCTCTCAGTCTCTCTCTCTCAGTCTCTCTCTCTCTCAGTGTCTCTCTCTCTCTCTCTCTCAGTGTCTCTCTCTCTCAGTGTCTCTGTCTCTCAGTGCCTCTCTCTCTCTCTCTGGTAGTGATTGTGGGACCGTCAGGAGCAAACAGCAGCGACACTGGGCTCACTGGGAGGGAACCAACATAAACCAGCAGGGAGGATTTATCTGCTCTGTGCAGCGTGCAGATCTGATCCAGATGGAGCCAATCAGCTTCCTCCGCCCCGACAGAGAGCGACCTCCCGGGAGACGATCCATCCCGCAGAGAAACTCCACTTTCCTTCTTCTCCTTCAGGGAGTTCCGTCGTCCAACTCTGCGTTCAAAGACGGAGCGGGCGTGGAACCAGCGCCCACCTGCAGTGGGAGGGGCCGGGGGCGCCTGAGGATCCCGCAGACCGCGGGCGTGACCTGAGAGCTGAGGGATGCATTTGGTTGTGATGTCAGCTCAGAGTGAGGATCATTACTCTGACACAGTAATCACAGCTAACACTTGGCCCGGCTCCCGGCTCCAGGGATGCCGACCTTCGACCTCCTGAAGTGCGCTCTCTCTCTTGGCTGCACTCTTCTTGCTTCCTCCCCCACGGCCTCCCGTCGCCATGGCAGCCGCTGTGTGTTGTTGAACCTGCCAGTCAACATCATCCAGCTTTAAGGAGTCCAGGAAGCTCCGGGGATACTGTGTGTGTGTGTGTGTGTGTGTGTGTGTGTGTGTGTGTGTGTGTGAAGCTTCTTAACAGCAAAATCAAAATGACAAACTTTGATTACAAGTTCCAGTTGTTTTCACTCTGCAGGTCCAGATTTCAGTCCAACGTCTCTGTGAGCTGAAGCCAGTGTTGTCGTCAATCACTGTGGTCTGTTTTGTTTTCATGATAAATAAATTTTAGCCAGTCAGTTGCTGGTGAATGGAACCTCCAATCAGACGGCGACGTGTTCACCAGGACCTGAGGGACACACCTGGAAGTCAGCTGATGTGACAGGACCAGGAAGAGTTGGAGTGTGGAGGTTTGAGCTAACATGCTAACATGCTAACATGCACCAGGTTCACCATCTTAGTTTGATGTGTTAGCATGCTAACATTAGCTAATTAGCAATAAACATGAAGTACAGCTGAGTTTTCCAGGCGTTTGCTCATGAACTAACGCGCTGGAGAAAAGAAAAGGCTGGATGAAGCAGTTTTCAGCCTTGACCGAAGCAAAGCGTCGACTGAAGGACGTTTCCATCCTTCATGACTACAAACATGGATGACTCTGCTTCTTATTGACTCTCTGAACAAACAAACTGCACGTCACCACATTTCAGCTCCACACATCACTCTTATTTGCAGACTCAGTACTTTTGGTGAGTAAATATGTTTCTGAAGTGAGAGTGTGTGTGTGTGTGTGTGTGAGTGTGTGTGTGTCTGTGTGTGTGTGTATGTGAGAGTGTGTGTGTCCGTGTGTGAGTGTGTGTGTGTGTCCGTATGTGTGTGAGTGTGTGTATGTGTGTGAGTGTGTGTCCGTGTGAGTGTGTGTGTCCGTGTGTGTGAGTGTGTGTGTGTGTGTCCGTGTGTGTGAGTGTGTGTGTGTGTGTGTGTGTGCTTCAGCCAGTCTCTCTGTTGGCGACGCAGACGAACCTCCTGAGGTCAGAGGACGAGCTGTGTGAGGAGGACGAAGCCGAAGGTGAAGCTGTTTATGAAGACGATCGATCAAGAGACGCAGCCGTCCGTCCTCCAGATATCTGCAAGCAATCAGGGACGACATGATTGACAGGTTCTGGCTTCGCTTGTCAGGAAGAATTAGAGGAGCGGAGCGGAGCAGAACTAACGCCTCCTGTGTTCCTGATTCATTGCGGAGGTTGATAACGTCACTGGGCGGCCGCCAGCGCTGCTTCTCCACACCGGTGATTTATTCCAGGTTTCACAACTCATAAACAAGATAAACGCTCGGTGCGGCTGATCTGAATGTCAATGAGCTAAAATGATGGGAATGTTCTCTCGTGCCGAGCGAGATACTGGAGACATGTGCTTCATATTCTCTCACCTCCCTGACCTGAATCTGCAGCTCCTGCTGCAGGCCGTCGGTCAGCTGGACGTCCCCCAAAGAGACACACTGTCCACCACAACCTGTGTGAGACATGATGTCCACCAAACCTCTGAGAGACATGATGTCCACCAAACTTCTGAGA
>JBBMOC010000524.1:58-14044 GCA_037975185.1 Centropyge bicolor
CACACACACACACACACACACACACACACACACACACACACACACACACACTGCATGTGGCCCCAGAAAAGCCCTGTAGAGCTCCGCAGAGTGCTATCAAGGCCTAATTAATGGTGGGTGCAGTTATGTTTTATGATAGGACACACTCAGGCTCTAATTAGTGTGAAATGGGGCCCAGTGGTCTGATTTATGGCCGGTTAGGGTGATCATCACCGGGCAGTGATTTAAGAGCCCACATTTCATTCTTGTCTACCTGTAGTTGCACTCAGTCCTTCAGAACATGTGCTTAGGACTGTGGGCCTGTGTGCCCCCTCCGCTGCCAAGGTCCCTGCTTCGACTGCTCAACTGTCTCATCTGAATCTGTCTCATTGAACTAATGTGAACAGTCAGTATTTGGGGGGCAGCCCAGCTGTCTGACCATGCCCACAGGTTTATTCAGAAATGGATTTGGAGGGATAATATAAAGATTGTTTATGGTGAAATAAATGTCAGTGAAACCATGTAAGATTGCAATAAATGATGAAGTGGATTTTTTCCCTCCTCCTTTAAAATATCTAATCATCATAAAAACTATGTCGCTCTGAAACAGTAGCGATAAATTTGTCTCATTCATAAAAGCCTTAAAAATGGCAGGTGAAGTGTTTAAGCCCCAAACACAATGATCCAGCAGGGATGTCAATATGTTGACATTTCTTATCCTCCAATAAACAGACAGAAAGTCACATAATATTTCATCTTCTGCTGGTTAAGCTCTGCTTATTACATTCAGAAAGATGTCTAATCCTGAAGTGGTTCTAATGCAACATACCCACACATGGGACAAGGCCACTGCTCCACCTGTTACCTGTATGTTCTCATTTCCAGAGATCCAGCACAGCTGCCCACAAGACAAATGGCGTCATCGTGTCAAGTATGATAATGCATCCTTTACAGGCTTTCATTTGTAGCACAGCAACATGGTTTTCTCTGTAGGAAGAGACATTTAGATCTGCTGTGTTTGTCTGTCATCACTCACAGCTCTGCGCGTCTTCACTCTTGGGTCTGAGCGAAAACAGACCCAGAGGATTATACTGTGTGAAGATGTTTGTGGGAGGACTGGGAAGGAATGACAAAGGAGGTCTAGAGTAAGTTCATAAATTGCAAAGCTTACCAAAGCAAAGTCCATGCTTAGAGAAGAGAAGAGGAGAGAGGTGGAGGCTGGACTTTACACACATCCACTGTCTGCAGTTCATTTCTCCCTACTACCATTGTGTGTGTTTGTGTGTGTTTGTGTGTGTGTGTGTGTGTGTGTGTGTGTGTGTGTGTGTGTGTGTGTGTGTGTGTGTGTGTGTGTGTGTGTGTGTGGCTTGTCTCTCTCCTTGTTTCCCCTCCAGCATCTCCCGGACTTTTAAACTATCTTGAACAGAATCCTGTTTCCAGCTTGAGAGAGCTCATAAAGTAGCAGAGTGTGGAACAGCTCTGTACAGCCTGTTTATGAAACCTCTTCTGACACTGGCTGTATTAAAAAAAAAAAAAAAAAATCAAATTCGCAGTCACACACAGGAGGGCAAATCAAATCAAACAGGTGACCATGATACCCTTATGGTAGAACCTTTAGCATTCTTTCCCCCCGCCTTTTTAATGTTTTAATTTAATTAATTGTACAATATATGATCCATATCTAAGATTTTAATAGACAAGAAAGAGCGTTTATTGTTTATTATTATTATTATTATTATTATTATTATTATTAGTCTTTATTATTATATTATTTATTTAAAGTTTTTATAGCCATTGTACCTTCAATTCTTCTCCTGTCTGGTGACATTACATCTTCTTCAATGATGGTGGAAAAATGTGTTGTTTTAGGACAGCAATATTAAATTGTAATGTATAAAAAGTGAAATACATTTCCTGGTCTGATGTAGCTGGAGAACTGGGCTCTTTAGGTGAGAAGTAACCGACACACTCCAGGCCGGTGAGAGCAGTGTAGTAATGGTAGCGCTGAGGCCCGACTGGACGCTGATGTGTGGACTGTGGATTAATCCTCCTCTGTGTCCCGCTGTGGGAACACCTGGACCACTGGACCAGGTGGCTTTGAGCCAGCTCATCACTATGTCATCACCACAAGCGTCATTAACCCAGACTGCTTTTGTTCACATGGCACATGGAGACAGTGACAGTGACGTCAAGGTGATGCTGTTTTGACATTAACCAGCCTCCAGTCATTCTGTGGAAATGCTACAGTTGTCAGTACATTGTCTTAATGTAGGTGTGTATGAGTAAATGAGTGACATGTAAGGAGGACACATTGTGAAGATGCTGTAGTCCACTGGATGAGTGGCTCGAGAGAATGAGGTCAACACATGCAGCAATGCAAAATGTCTGTTTCATTTCCACTTCGTATCAAGATTTTATGCACTGACATCAGGGCGACTGGGAATCACTCAGCAACGTGTCTGTTTCAGTATTGGCTTTTAAAAGGCCCAAACTGACCACTTAGTAAAAGAGAACTGCGTGGTCTCTCTCAACATGTGGTCGTGGGGATGTTCCCAGAGCACAAACAATCATCTTCACTGAAGGAGAAGTAAAGATTGAGTCTTGTCGGTGTCCCATGTATCAAACATGGATAAAAGTAGCTGAACCACATTGATCTCAAATACACTCTTAATGTTGAGTCAGAGTAGGGATGAGCGAGTACACCACTATCTGTATCTGTTCAACCATCTATATTATCTGTATCTGTATTTGGACTGGACGGTGTCTAAACCGGAAGTGGACGCGGAAATGGGTGGGGCTTAAAACTGTACATTATTTTAAGTCTGAAATTGATATGGATTGATCAGAAGCTACTAATCTACTGTATTCAAAGCCTATATACAGTATATCTCAATAATATTTATATTATTTTTATGAACTGCAGAGAGAAAGTGTCAGATACTGCATGCAGCATCCGGCTCATCCCTAACTCAGTTTTAACAATGCAATGGATGTATACAAGCAGCTGTGATGCAAGAGGCACCTTCACCTGCATCCTCCAACACTGACAATTCTTCCACTCAACATAACTAAACATGAGCACACTCGTTGTTCTTATCTGTTCTAATGTTAAAATGGTATGTATTTACATTCTGACATACTGCTGCCCTATATTTCATAAGCTCACTTGCATCTTGAAGACGAGCATTCGTGTCTGAAGACACAAACAACCAGCAACCTGAAATAGAGGCTGGTCATTATATGCACATGAACATCTCATTTAAAGCAAGTAAGCAAGTGCTCAGTCTGTTTTAGAAGTCTGATACAGCTTTTTCAGTCTAATTGCTGAAGCAGAGAGAAGAACAAGCCCGGGGCGCTGTGGTGATGTAACCATCAGGTAGACCCAGAAAAGAGAAATCCTGCAGGCAAAATAAGAGAGAAGCCTTCAAAAACAAATGCAGAGTCAATCAAAGCTGTGCAGGTTCAACGAGCAGGGCACACTGTGACTCCAGCTTCATATGAGGAGCACAATCATCTGTAATTAATTGGACATTAAAAAGAGGTTAGCTCAGCCTTCTGTCTGACAACATGGGGCAGAGCTGAGCTGCTTCTAATTGGGGATCACAGGACGCAGAGTGTGGGATTCTCTGTGCGCCGATAATGTCACATAATTGGAAAGAAATGTGTCACACAGACAGACGCAGGGCAACACATCCTCCAAGGCTTGCACTTTAAAGATAGATTCATTAACAGGCAGCTTCATTTCTCTAATTGTGTGTTCCCAGATAACGAGTTTACAGTCGAGCCAATTATCTCCCTGCTCTTGCCAATCCATTTATCCAAGGAGAATATATCTGAGCACTTATTTGAAGGCTTTGAGGTCAGCCTGGATTTACAGAGGCCGAGCTGCAGTGATGAAAGGGAGACAGAAGTGAATTGTGTTAAACTGATGAACTCCAGCTTGATCTTTTCTGCGCTCTCCTCTCATGAGGAGCTTAAGCCTATAATATTGTGTTTCCTTTATTCTACCTTTGTCTTCTCATTATATCTGTTCATCTCCAGTCCTTTCTCTTTTTCTTTTTCTCTTGGTCTCTTGGAAGATCAAGCCCTTTTGTATCTTTGAATTGTAAACTGGAAGAATTAAATTAGAAAATGGAGGAGGGAGAGGAAAGGAAAAAATACGAACCATAACTGCTCCAGCAAAGCTGACTTTCTGCTCGGAGAGAGGAAGGTAAATCATGCTAATGGTTTTAGATCAACACAGTGCTGCTGCTCTACGGAAACCTGCACTCAATGATGGGCTGGAGATAATGGAGAGAGAGAAGGAGCAAGAGACATTAATAAACCGCAGTGACATAATACCAGTGGTGTGTGTGGACCCAGCCCAGATAAAGAAGAACATAGCTTGTAAAACTTAATTAGTTAAGGGGACAGTTCAGACCAGGCTCCATTTTGGCACAATAATGATCCACTTTCACAGCCAGTGTTTTTTTTTTTTTTTTCATGATTTTTTTTTCCACACACACGTATTAGAGAGAGATTTGCCTGGTGTAGTTGAGAAAGTAAACTATTCTTTGAAGTTCCCTTTTGTCATCCTTTACACAACTGCTTCTGTCACAAAACCATATCCTCCAACAGAGACTGTGTCAAAGTGTGTGTGACACATCTTGTGTTACAATTAATTAATTGTTAGTCTGCACAGATCTGTCCCTACAGTATTAGACATAATTACACATACACCAACCAAAGAAATATTACAGAACCCTTACCAGACCTGATCAGACTGAAGAGAATTTGGACCTGGCCAGGAAATGAGAGGACATATGAAATTGAAAGACAAAACATCTGATCTGACCATAAGTTGCATTCTTAGAAGGACATCAGATGTTGTCGACAAATTAACAAGCAAAAGAAGAAACTCTGAACAAAATAAGAAAGTGGACATTTGTTGTTGATGCTGCATACTCTTAACAGCACACAGCAAACGATACTGTAAATCCTAACCCTATAGTCAGGCAATTTTTAAAGTCTTAATTTAGACTTTGTAACCTAATACATGTATTATCTGTTGTTTATTGCAATGCCTGAGTACAGCCTTGGCCTGACTAGAACTTCCAGTAACCATGTAAATTGTAACTTTTTGTGTATCAGGAGTGAAGCTGGAAGTAGTGTGGCATTGATATAGAACCTCACAGCCTTGCAGGAAGAAGAACCAGATTGGGATGGATGAATGGGGCAACAAAATGTGACACCGACACAGGGGGCCACTGTTTGTTTTCTCTTTCTTTTAGCTATGACCATGGATGTTCAGAAACCTTAACAAAGTGTTTTTAGCCAAACCTACCACGACCTTAGAAATAATAATGGTGGCAAATCAAGACATGGTATGTATAGTTTTTGTAATGTTTTGGAAGGCACCAACAATTTAATTCATCCTGCCATTACAGGCAGCTAAATCACAAAATGCTAACATGGGCGATTGAAAAAAAAAAACAAATAGAGAAACCAAATGGACAAAGACTGAGCGAAGGTAAGAGGAAAGAAGAAAAGAAGATTGAAAACATTAGTGCTGAGGTTGAGGAGTGGAGGGGATTTCAGAGACGACTGGGAAAATAGGCCAAACTTCCACCAAAGAAAAAAAGGGAGAGGCGTGTGTTAAGGGCAGGGGTAGAGGCAGTGGGAAATTAAGGCTCTTAATTGGCTTGTTAAGACTTGAAGATGTGAGCTGAGAGAGGGGTGTCCTTGAGTTTGGAGTCTAACCAGAGGATGAATGAGAGGAAAGAGAATGGACTTGAAAAAGAACAGATCCACATGAAGGAGTGTTAATGGGGAGAGAGATAGAGAGGGAGCAGTCAACTTTGTTTAATTAGTGTGTTTTTTGGAGACTGATTGGGAGGGCTGCTTGTCAGGGTTGAGGTAAATGGGCTGGAGGAAAGAGACTGAGGTATGCAGGTCACTGCTGTGTGTGTGTGCAGATGTAGGTGTTTTCATATGTGTGTGCACCTTTCACAACTACGGCCTGGGGCTGATGAAGCCATTAGGGCTCGGTCTCACAGCCAATCAATCACCCTGACACCTCAGGAGGGGAGCTGGATGGTCATTCTTCAAAACGCAGCCCGTCCACCTCGCCCCCTCCAATAATCGCTCCAATCATTTAGTAGCCAGGCTGAACTGAGGTCTCACTCTCTTATTTGTTCCTGCTGCTGCTTTCTGCACAAACGAGGAACACAGATTTCCTATGGTGCATTCAGCGTGTTTCGAATTCGAATGCATGCAAAGTTGACATGAAAAGTCTTGAAGTCCACCTGAAGTCTCACTGCATGTCATGTTCTGCTACAGTATACATGTGTGCCGTGTACATCCCATGTCAGGATGTGTACCCAGAGGGAGATATGTATAGTTCAACCAGGAGAGACGAGAATGTGAGGAAATAATTTATTATAACGTGAGACATGAAAGGAATTGATAAGCGACTTGACAGAGAATCTTTGGCGATTTGGGCTCTGGGGGGAGACGACTTGATTGAAGATGCAATCCCAGTCGGCGCTGGATGATAAGATAACTTTTATTGATCCCCCTTAGGGGAAATTTACTTGTCACAGCAGCAGTAACAAACAGTAAACAGTAACTCAAAAAATAAATACCAGTAAGTGGCTAGTTAAAAAAATAAGGCAGTAATAAAAAAAACAAGAAACAATAAGTGGCATAGAGACAATAAAGTGACAAGTGAGGTAAAGTATTTACACTATGTTACATGTTTTCCTTGTCTTTGGCATCCAGAAGTAATAGACATACTATTATTCATATGAGAATAAGGATGCTATAAATGCTATTGCACAGAAATTTCTATGTTATTGCACTGAAAAGATATTACATTATTTACAGTGTGCAGCAGAGAAGATGCAGAGAAAATGCAGTTATTTACTATAATGAGGTGTTAAAGAGTCTTATTGCAGTGGGTATGAAAGACCTGCGGTAGCGCTCCTTCTTGCAATACTACAATCCATACATGACGATAGTGATAATAACGGAATTGAACGAGACGTGTGTAGTCGGAGGCCTGCGAACGGGGGTCCGGACTCCGCAGCTCCAGTGATGCACGGACTCTTAGATGAGGAAAGGGTGGCTGGCTCCTGGTGGAGGGGTGCGCGGATCATTGACGAGAAAGAGCTAGGGCAGAGAAGCACGTATTTTAAAGGAGAACATGGAGATGATTGGTTACACGTGAAGATGTGACAGCTTGCCATTGGCTGGGAGAGAACAGCTGGAGAGACAGCCGATTGCTCGTGACGCCCCCAGCGCTGACAGCGGGAAAGAGCATGCACAAGCGCAGTAGGAAAGGTGAGCCAAAGATCGTGAATTGAAGGATGATGTCTTCCTGGCTGAACTTTCGCTAGAGCTTCATTTAATATTCTGGGGTTTCAGGAAGTTCTGTTCGTGCACCAGGTTGCCATTGTTACTTTGTAAACAGAGACATTCTTTGCAAAAAAGAGAAGATATCTTTGTCAGCTCATTTGTATGAAACAGTAACTTCACTGTTCACCCATTGGCTAACGGTCATTCAAACTAACAGCTCCTTTTTTTCCAGGTGGTGAACAAAATAGCTTGTATTTTTGCATGAAATGCAGTTCAAGCATGCCCTGACAAACGCCTGTTTCATGTTCAAGAATGAATTTCAAACTGATCTGTTCAAGCTGAGTGACTGTCCTCTTCATTCATTACAAGAGGAAGTACCTGGTTAAGGTGAGGGAATGACTGTGGTCAGAAGAGGCTAATGTTGACTGTTAGTGGGGAACAGGAAATGAACAGGTATCAAAGTCACATACCTTGTCAAACATCCACCCACCCTGAGCTCCACCCAAGCGGCAACCTCCGGCACTGAAAAATGAAGCCAATGCGGAAGTGCAAAAAAGCTGCAGAAGGGAGTCAATTACATTTGAGCCCCATGTTAAAATGTCCGACTTTACGACAGAAAAAAACATATTTACAGCCTGGTTCAAAACATGGCTCTAGTCTCATAAGCTGTTTTTCTACTCCATGACAACTCTGGGGGGGCGAATTTTTTTATAAGGCGTTCGTTTAAAATATACAGCATACATCATTATGCACAATCCATAGCTGTCAATCTAAGTGGCGCCATTTTGATTGACAACTAGCCACTGACGGTCTAAAGGGCGTCACCCCGGCTAATTCTAGTCACTGAGTTTGGGAAAGAGATCGTCGTGGGGTTAGCCGGCTAGCAACGCTATTTAGCATTTAACCTAGCTGGTTAGCCGTAGCTAGTTTGATTATTTCGAATAAAGTGGCTTTTTTCAGCGGCTTTTTTTCAGCCAATAGCGTTCATTCGACCCGCCTCAGCTCCGCCCTCGCTCCACCTCTTTGTCCATATTTGGAGTAACCGGAGGTAGACTACCAAGATGGCTACGCACTACGATTTGCTTCATTTTTGCTCTTCAGAAACCTATGGGTGACGTCACGGACACTACGTCCATATTTTATACAGTCTATGGCTCCACCCTGTGAGTGTCCGACCTCTATAGCAGCATCATGTTAGTCACCCAGCCACTGATGCTGCTGCTTGTCTTGGGTGGACAGTCTCTCTTCAGAGTGTCAGGAACATAAAGTCTTTTCCTTCATACAAACAGCAGCTTTATGATGCTGTGTGAACTGTTGACCTCAGGTGCTGATCATTGCAGATGAAGAGGGATGAAACAGCAGCATGTATCACTGAGCTACTTCCTTTGGTGTCTGAAAAACGCACCAATCAAATCCAACAAGTATTTGACCTTCTCTCTGAGCTTCTCTGATGTCATTCTCTGCTGTGAGGAAAGCATCAGTTCCTCTCATCTAAACTTCTTATTTTCTAGTGTGGGCTGAATTTACTGAGCTCCGATTTGGTTGCATTTTCAATTTCCAGTGCTATAAGATGAATAGATGAAATTAAGGGATGACGACTGCCGTGCTGACAGTCTTGTTAGCTGATCCTCTTCATAAATCATGTCCAGGCAAACAATGAAGAACGCCCACTTCAGTCAACACTGCAATAAAAAAGAAGGAACTGCTGCCACAAGAAAGAGCCTACCTCTCAGTTTCCTCAAGCAAAACAACAAACTTCTAGTGTTAATGTGGGAAATGAAGGCTCTTTATTAGGCTTCACAGGGTAAGTGAAGAAGACTGTCTCAGAATGGTAAATGGCAGCACCTCCAGCATCACTACAGCTCATCTCTGGAGGGGGGGGGGGATGGCTGTTACACTCTGTCAGCTGTCAACTTATCATGTTGAGAAGGTATAAATGACTTCTTCCATCCATCACGCCTTCACCCTGCCCTTCCCCTTGTTTTCTCTCCTTCTCTTTTTTTATGTGTATTTATCCCAGGAAAGTGTCTCAATCATTTCCTCCCAGTCTGTTTTCTTCACTGTCACCTTCTTCTCATGTCCAGCTATTTCTATATCTAGATTCTTACTCACTTCACTTTTTCTTCAATCTTTATTCCCTGCATCATTTTCTTACCTCATGTCCTTCCATCCTAACCCTACCATCTTTCTCCCTTCCCATCTTCATCCCTATATCATTTTCTTCCTTCTTCTGTTGGACAAAGAAATGCTTTTGTTGTTCATGAGCCTAAGTGATTGAATCTACTATTGATCCCAGCGCTGAATATTGCTGCCCACACACCCTGGCTATTTCCAAACAAAACACACTGTCATATTGTAATGGGGGGTATGGATAAGGTGGAATGAATGAACCAGATGCTATTGTAACGTTTGAAGAATGATCGGGTGGAGCACACTTTAAAATTGCCAAGGAGGACAAGGAGATGATGGTTAAAAATAAAATGATTTAATATAAAATGTGACTAAAACCAGTTAAAAATGCCCACAAATAAAATAGTAATTATACTAAAAGTCCATTTAATTTATCTAAAACAAGTGGGCTAAAAACATGCAATATAAAAGTTAAAATGCTCAGCGAGGGTTAAAACAGCGCCGTCCTTGAGTGGGGGGCTAAAGTGCAGTCGGGGGTGCAGGCAGCTGGTCCTTCCGATCCAGGTCGGTGGATCCCTCGCTCTTGTACTTTAATTTCCGCCACAACACAGGTGAGGCCGATTACTCCGACTCAGTGATTGGGGGGAGAAAGTCATATGGCTGTGGGTTGTCATGGCAACGGCAGGTGGGTGGCGACAAGTTATTAAACATGCAGATACACAGCAACCAACAATCATGCATGCACAGCAAACAATAAAGTCACAGCAAAGCATAAAAATATATAAATACAAGGATAAAACACCACTCCCTTGTGCCGGATCACAATATTTTTCCTGGGGGATTAGCACTTAAAATAAAACCCCCCAAATCCCTGTCTGTTGTTTCTGCAGTAGCTCGAGGTAGAGGAGGCCAGTGCTGGTGGGTGGCTGAAGTACAGTACAGTAAGCATGGTGGGAGGAGGGACTATATTGTTCTCACAGTCAGGCTTTCCAACTCTGCAGCCATAACTGAGGTCCAGTGGAGATAGCACCATGAGTAGGACGGAGGCAGCTTGCTAGCTAAAGTGTGTGTGTGTGTGTGTGTGTGTGTGTGTGTGTGTGTGTGTGTGTGTGTGTGTGTGTGTGTGTGTTGTGACGGTTTGACTTCTTCTACAGTTTAGATCCCTTTGTGGTTTTTGTTTAGTTTCCTATCTCACAGCTGAACAGAAAGCATGGCTCCTGTGGCCTGATGGGTCCTACTCACTCAGCTTGAACTCACTCAGGGTTTTCTAACGGTCGGCTCCTGGCTATGCGGTCCGGATCTGCTCCACTCACGCCTGCTTCCTGCACACGTACACTGATAACGGGGCCGGCCCAAGCCACGGGGCAAAAATGCAGCAAATGAGGGGAAGCTACGTCTTTGTAGGTGTTGTGTTGTGAGTTTTATAGAAACATATGGGTAACTAGAAAAGCACTGGGAGAGCGCAGACCTCCACTAAGCAGCTCAGTTCCCCCAGCTTATTGTGACTTACATCCCAGAATATTAGTCCTACCTTTGATGTATCTATTTCAATTGATTCCTGGACCATAAAAACAGACCCTTAGCAACTGGAATCACATTTATATCATTTTTAGTTTAATAGTTATACCTGAAAATCCACATTTCCATAATGGCGGTTTTCCAGATCACCTCCAAAATTTAATCATTTGTTCCTTGTCCCAGAAAGGACATTTCCTTAATATTTCATCAAAATCTGTCTATAACTTTTTATGATAGTTATGTTGCAAACAAGCAAACAAACAAACAAACAGACAAACCAACGCAGCGGCAATAACATAACCTCCTTGGCGGAGGTAATAAGGTGAATTTACTAAGACTACCACAAGTTGACATCATGGCCACACAGTATTGCTGAAGATATTTATTAATGATGTCAAAGAACACAACAGATAGAAGAATCTATCGAGGAAGAAAAAGACAGTAAGAACCAGCACTTAAATTCTGGTTCAGAGAAGAATTGATGCACTTGAACATAACGTCTGCAAAACAGGACGGATACGCCAGGCTTTGTGGCACCATCTTGACCTCATGAATTTTTCAAGGCACTCACACCAAATTTAAAAAAAAAAAAAGGGGGGGGGGGGGGAGAGACATATAAAACCAAAAACAAAACATTTATCTTTTTAGATTTGTCTCAAATCAGAGTGAACCAGGATGATTCATTTGCATGTTAAGATTGTAAATGTTTTCTGTGGGAGCAGAAATATTGGCTGTTACCAATACATCTCTCTGTAATGAATAATGAATGCATAAACATTAAAATGAATCTTTGAAATAAATCAACAAGTAGAATGAATAGAATAGAATAGAATAGACTCACTGCAGATAAGCCTCAGAAGACATTATACAGCTGTTTTCAGAGGCAGAGTAGGACTCATGACTTACCTTCATGTGTGATAGGCTTGTGTTTCTATGTTAAACTGGTGCAGTTCTTCTTTTGATAACACCTCGAGCTGTGAAATCCAAACCCAGGTGAGCCATACCACGACTTAGGCTTAACGAACACTGGCCATCTTATTATCACACTTACTTTCCGAGGTCACTTAAAAATTTTTTTCACTCATTTTGCTCTGGATTACATAAAAAAAAAAAAATTGTTAAATGCACTGGAGACCTAAACAGTCAAAGCTGATCTTTTAGGCTTATTAATTAGCTGTTGGTTTGTTTGTTTTTTTGCCTCACTATGGATAAGGTGTGTGATGTGTTCAGCTGAAACTGACCCCAAGTCTTTCCAGTAATCTCTTGGCTTGGGGTCATTTTTAAAGGTTTCTAAAACTGGTATCTAGTCAGTCAGCCCTGCTTTACATATGTAATCATGCCGTTGCCATTGGATCAGAGACAGAAGACCATGAACCATGTGGACATTCAATAAGTGGACAATGTTGGTAAATTGTGGTGTAAAAATACATGCATTGATTGACCCAACCTAATCTGTGAGTGAATCAATTACATATACTGTAACTGCATCAGCCTAACAAGTTGTAATTAGGTGAATGTTTTCACTCTGAAAGTTTATGCAGTGGGACAATTGTTGTTTCACACATACTTAAAAGAAAAGAAGATCAGAGCTGGATATGTCATATGTCATATGTATGCCAACACTCATCTATTATAGAGACAGACAGACAGACAGATTGCCTGACCAGTGGCGGCGGCGACATGAGTGCAGGACTGGAGACCGGTGGTGACCTGGAGACCGGCGGTGACATGGGAGCACGACTGGAGACCGGTGGTGACCTGGAGACCGGCGGTGACATGGGAGCAGGACTTGAGGGTGCTGCATGGGCTCTGGAGGATGCGGTGGCGGCCGTGGCAGCGGTCGTGGTTCTGGAGGATCTGGCGGTGGTCGAGGCTCTGGAGGGTCTTGCGGGGGTCGAGGCTCTGGAGGGTCTGGCGGTGGTCGAGGCTCTGGAGGGTCTGGCGGTGGTCGAGGCTCTGGAGGGTCTGGCGGCGGTCGAGGCTCTGGAGGGTCTGGCGGCTGCAGTTCAGGCACAGGAGGGTCATGATGCTGCAGCTCGGGCACAGGAGGTTCTGGAGGCTGCAGCTCGGGCACAGAAGGATCAGGAGACTGCAGTTCAGGCACTGAAGGGTCTGGAGGCTGCCGCTCGGGCTCTGGAGGATCAGGAGACTGCAGTTCAGGCACTGGAGGGTCTGGAGGCTGCCGCTCGGGCTCTGAAGGATCAGGAGGCTGCAGTTCAGGCACTGGAGGGTCTGGATGCTTCAGCTCGAGCTCAGGAGGGTCTGGAGACTGCAGCTCGGGCACAGGAAGTTCTGGAGGCTGCAGCTCGGGCACCGGAGGTTCAGGAGACTGCAGCTCGGGCACCGGAGGTTCAGGAGACTGCAGCTCGGGCACCGGAGGGTCATGATGCTGCCGCTGGGACACAGGAGGTTCTGGAGGCTGCAGCTCGGGCACAGGAGGGTCATGATGCTGCAGCTCGGGCACTGGAGGGTCATGATGCTGCAGCTCGGGCACTGGAGGGTCATGATGCTGCAGCTCGGGCACTGGAGGGTCATGATGCTGCAGCTCGGGCACTGGAGGGTCATGAAGCTGCAGCTCGGGTGCAGGCGGTTCTGGAGACTGCAGCTGGGGCACAGGCGGTTCTGGAGACTGCAGCTCGGGCACAGGCGGTTCTGGAGACTGCAGCTCGGGCACAGGCGGTTCTGGAGACTGCAGCTTGGGCACAGGAGGTTCTGGAGTCTGCAGCTCGGGCACCAGAGGGTCATGATGCTGCAGCTTGGTCTCTGGAGGGTCATGGTGTTGCAGCTTGGTCCCTGGAGGGTCATGGTTCTGCAGCTTGGTCCCTGGAGGGTCATGAGATGACTGTGGCCCAGCCGGAACAGGATCAGGTGATGACTGCGGCTTGGACTGGTAGCTGGGAACCTGGAGCTGCAGCGGTGGCTGTGACTTGGGCTGGAAGCTGGGGACCTGGAGCTGTGGCTGTGACTTGGGCTGGTAGCTGGGAACCTGGAGCTGTGGCTGTGACTTGGGCTGGAAGCTGGGAA
>JBBMOC010000524.1:14143-33573 GCA_037975185.1 Centropyge bicolor
CCAGCGGACCCAAGGCCAGCCGACTCCGGAACAGGTGTGGGCGGAAGGCCAGCGGACCAAAGACCAGCCGACTCCGGAGCAGGTGCGGACATGAGGCTAGCAGTCTCTGGAGCAGGCGTGGGCAGGCGGCTAGCGGACCCAAAGCTAGCCGACTCAGGAGCACATGCGGGCGGAAGGCTAGCGGGCCCAAGACTAGCCGACTCTGAAGCAGGTGCGGGCGGAAGGCTAGCCAAAAGACGGCCCATCAGTTCATTTAGCCCCGCTAGCGCGTCCACAGTGTGCTGGGCGGAGGCTCCATAACTTTTCATGATGTCAGCTATTGTGTGTGCTGAGTCCATCTCTTGGCCGGATTGTTCTGTCAGAACGGGCGGGTGCGGACTCAGGCGCATCACACAATATACTGACTCAAAAATAGACTTTAATAAAAATGAAACGAAGTATTAACAAAAACTCACTTCAAGACAAGGACGTTAACGTGGACGTGAACATGAACGTGAACAAGGAGCGTGGTCAAAGCGTGACATGAAAAATAGTGACAATCCGGCAACAACAAAGAGAAAACAACTAACTAGTGGGTGGTGGTAATTAACTACAACAGAAATCACAGGTGACATGATGAGGTGGGTGTGGCTGGTAATTGACATAATTCAGAGAGGAGACACTAGACATAGAAATAAGATGGACAGAACAGAAACCAAAACACAGAACTGGAACAGACAGAACTAAACAGTACATATGACAGGACAACGCAGGACAGGACAATGGCATGACAAGAACTAAGGCAAAACACAGGCAAAACTAAGACAGAAAGCTAAGGCACAAATCAAACACAGAACATAAGACAAATACAAGACGTGAACTGGACTGGCAGAAACGAGACTATAACAGGCATGAATCTAAACAGAGAACAAAAAACAAGGTGAAGGCCGGCAGGAACGTGACAGTGAAAACAAAGGCGGAACAAAAACAAAGTCTAAACAGAAACCTAAACTCACAACTATGACAAATAGTAGTAGTATAGTAATAATAGCAATAATGATATTAATAAGTGTAATATATGCTATACACACTCCTATGTATATATAATAATAATACTAGTTACAATGCTAATAATAATATATAAGGGTAATATGTGGTATAATATAGTATTATATACTATACTGTACCAACCGCAGTGACAGAATTATATATCGAATATGTATTGCACGATTTGGTGTGTTGCACACACATTAACAGTCAGTTGTATTACCCAGGATGGGGTTATATTGCACTTGTTAGAGTCCAGTTTATTGCACAGTCTATAGTCCCTCTGTTCTTCTGTTCGTCCTCCCCCCCCCCAGTGAGGAGTTTAACAGTTTGATGGCCCGGGGGACAAAAGAGTTCTTCAGTCTGTTGGTCCTGCGCCTGGGGAGGAGCAGCCTCTCACTGAACAGGCTCCTCTGGCTGCTGGTGACAGTGTGCAGAGGGTGGCTGGCATTGTCCAGGATGACCAGCAGTTTGTTCACAGTCCTCTTCTCTGCCACTGTTGCCAGAGGGTCCAGCTTCATCCCCACCACTGAGCTGGCCCGCCTGATCAGCTTCTCCAGCCTGGAGAGGTCTGCCTTTGTTGTGCTCCCTCCCCAGCACACCACAGCCTAAGAAAGTACGCTGGCCACCTCAGACTGATAGAACATCCACAGGAGCTTCCTGCAGATGTTGAATGCCCTCAGCCTCCTCAGGAAGTACATCCTGCTCTGAGCCTTCTTATACAGCCGCCTCGTGTTGCTCGACCAGTCCAGCTTGTTGTCCAGCCACAACCCAAGGTACTTGTACTCCTGCACCACCTCCACCTCCTCTGCTCCCAGCAGAACTGGTCTGGGACTGACTCTGTCCCTCCCAAAGTCGATGACAAGCTCCTTTGTCTTGGAGGTGTTGAGCTGCAGGTTGTTGTTGTGGCACCAGACAACAAAGTCCCTCACCAGGCTCCGGTACTCCTCCTCATCATCCCCCCTGATACAGCCCATGATGGCTGTGTCATCCATGAACATCTGGATGTGAGACAGCTCCGAGTTGTAACAGAAGTCCGCGGTGTAGAGTGTGAAGAGGATAGGGGACAGCACAGTCCCCTGCGGAGCACCGATGCTGCTGACCACAGTGTCAGACGTGATGTCCTTCAGCCTGACGTACTGTGGCCTGTCAGTGAGGTAGCTGGATATCCAAGCAACCAGGCAGGGGTCCACTCGCATCCTGTGGAGTTTTTCCTGTAGTGCAAGGGGCATGATGGTGTTAAAGGCACTGGAAAAGTCCAGGAACAGGATCCTGACAGTGCCTCTCCTCTTGTCCAGATGCGAGTGGGCTCGGTGTAGCAGGTAGAGGATGGCATCCTCCTCACCGACCTCTGCCCGGTAGGCAAACTGTAGATGATCCTCATCGTGCTGCACCTGAGGCTTGAGGAGGCTGAGGAAGGAGGAGCTCGAGCCCCACTATAATGTTCAATAACATTTTGTACTGTCAACCTTTATTGGTAACCTGATATCAGTCAAATCCTTCACTCTACTCCCTGTGTATCTGTTCGTGTTTTCTCATACACACATCTCCTTTTCTGTAGTGGGTTCCCGCTCTCTTGTTTATTGTTTTTCTATTTTTAACCCTCAGGCCAGGAGGCACAGTGAATCAGAGCAGCCTGTACCTTGTCATCCTGTGATTACCTGCTAGAAAATAAAGCAACTGGATGTCTGACCAGGAAAATAGAAGCCATAGTAGTGTGCGTGTGCGTGTGTGTGTGTGTGTGTGTGTGTGTGTGTGTGTGTGTGTGTGGCTCCACCACCTTGAAGCCATTCAGAACCCATGCAATAATAATATACAGTATGTGCCAGCATGTGTGCAGCTCTGCTCCACACTCACACCTAACGTTGATGTAACTGATGACTCTCTACACCTTTTAAACAGGTGTGTTTCCTGCCTTCATGGCCGACTCACCTGTGCTGATACTAAGCTTGGCACTTCAGCTGCACCTGCATCAGATGAACCTCTGTGGGAAATCTTCCTCTGGCACCCTGAGAGCACTTGGTCTTGAACTCAACAGAGAGGAGAAATGGAGAAAACCCAGTAAATCTTTTATCTCTGACAGTGGCCACTTGCTCAGATGTATGTGGTGCGATATCCTTCTCCTCTTTGGATGTGGTTCATCCAAGAGGAGAGAGAGAGAGAGAGAGAGAGAGAGAGCACATCCAGGTTTTCTTTCTATTACAAGCCAGAGAAAGGAGCAGTGAAAGTCAGCTGCTGCAGTGGCTGACATGTTCTGCCATTGCTATGACACACACACACACACACACACACACACACACACACATACACAGTGTCATTTATCCCCCACACACCGTCCTGCTGTCCCAAAGAGTCACTCCAACACCAATGTGAATTAATCCACCACTGAAAATAGGCCCCAACAAGTGCACTATTTCCTTCTATTTCTTAGATTAATGTTCGCTATAAACCACAGTGTCCAGCTCTTTAAGGAAAGTCCAGAGCCTTTTCTGTAAATTAAGCTACATAATTGCTATTTTTAAAGGTGCAGTCGAGTATGATGATCATGTCAGCAAGACCAATAAACCACAGACAGGGTATGGTGTACAGATGGGTACTGACACCCAGAATAAAATGAGCCCAGTGGCAGAATTTATCAAGACCATAGCATTGATAAACTCCAGACATTATCGCCAATTCAGAAGAGAGATCAGAAGGGCCAAACCAAACCTACTTTACAACACTGGAGTCCCAGGGCTTCAGGTAACAGTCTACTGGCAGTATATATGAGGTGTTGAAGGAAAAGCAGAAGCTCATGTTAAGAAGCCAGTTCAGCCTATTGAAGTATTATTTTGAAATCCCCAATTTAACACTTTACTTCAACATCCAAAGCTGACTCACATCTGGTGTCAAGACCAGATCGATGACCAATGACCAAGGACAAGCTGGACAGCCTGAAGAAGGAGGTACAAGGCTGAGGGGTTTGTCCAGCTCATACACAGCACAGATCAAACCCATCCTCCAAAAGCTGGAAGAGCATGTTGATCTTTTTCCAGAACTGCTAAGATCTGTTTGGCCTTTTGCAGTCCACCTGCATGCCCACCCGTGTTGCTACCGCTACATTTTCAAAGTCAAAGTCAACCTTACTGTCAGTTATAATACTACTACTCTAGTTAAACTGATTGACTTTTTATTCTAGCTGAATTGTTGATACTTTTTTACTCAAGTGTAATTACTAACACTTGTTTGTAATTAATTACGTTTGCTGCTGTGACACTGCAAATTTCCTGTTGTGGGACTAATAAAGGAATATCTTATCTTATCTTATCTTAACTTATCTTAACTTATCGGGACAATTTATTTTTTCAAGAAACCTTTGTCGGACAAAATGTGGTCCTTCTGTGGAAAAAAGAGGACGCTGACAGGAGAAAGATTGCGTTGCCTTGAGGCGAGTTACTGGCTTTTAGAGTGGCAGTCCCCTGGTGTCAAATGGACTTGTTTCCTTGCACAAGTCTGACTTACCTCACACTAATTGGCATACATTAGTGTTCTGTGATCTGGCACTCCTATCAGCTGTAAAACTGTAAACCCTGCCACTGCTATGGTTCAGGTTTGGTTAGGTTCAGAAGAGGATCATGGTTTGGTTTTTAAAATTCTTGGTGAGAGTAGGGAGTATTTATTATCATGGCTCAGTGAAAACAAGCTTGATTCATACCTAGAAAATATTTACCTGCGAACAGTCTTATGTGTCAAAGTCATGCTTTTTTTTGACCCGTTTGTCAACTTTGACCTCCACCTGAAGATGTTTTCAGGCTCTTTAACTACACCATGCTATTTCAGTTCCATGACAGACGAGAATCATAAGTCACTTGGCTGCTAAAAACCTTTGTCAGTGAGACGTAAGAATCATTTGTAGACATTTGAGCAAACAATTGATGTTGTCATCTTTTGGCTGAATATCTCCTTTATCTGTTAAGGGGAATTAGAATGAGTCACAGATGGACTGAATTTCTCCAAGTTGTCTCAGTCGTCGATCAGATGTGATCAAAGCATCGAGGGAAATGAATTGGGTTTAGGAACAGCCAGTTGACTTTAATGGTGGTCACTCTGGATGTGGCCATCCTAAATATTGCTTCTGATGCCTTGCTTCAGAAGGAAAAGGTGCAGGGCTTCAGGGAGCTGTCGAGGAAGGCTGGAGGTGATGAGTGCAGGTAGAGAGAGCCTGTAACTTGACTTGACATCTTTGTGTCTTATGAGAAGGGCCAGTGGATGGTGGCTGCCTCTGTCTCTCTCTCTGTGTCTCTGTCCAAGTGGCCTTCTCACTCCTGTTCTCCTCAGTCACTTGGTGCCATCATGGGTCATCAGACAGCCATCGCTCACAGCTCGCATTCTATCGGCTGCTCAGTCAAGCTTCTGCCAAACAGCTACATGTGTCTTGGCAGTGAGGTGATGATGGGTCCTAATGTTGGACGACTGAGCCACAGTGATGTCACCTTGTCCAGGAGAGAGATCATTGTGGACAAGATTGAAAGCTTTTAAAAGAGTGATAAAGCGTTGAAATTTCAACAATCATTCAGACTCATGTAAATACTGATTCAATGTCATAAAGTGAAGTCATTTGCTTTGCATGAACTTGTTTTCTTGATGTGCTCGAGCACTCACGGACTAACTGTATTGTGCAGCAGATTAGCTGTGCAGAGGAGCTGTGCTACATTCCAACTGCTGGGCCCATTGTGAACATGACTTTGCAGCCACAGTTTGAACTGAGTCTGTTCCAGTCTGTGTCAGCTGGTGTTGACGGATTGAGATGGTGTCTCTTCCTGCTGTTAGAGGACTCCTTGAATATACATTGAAGCCTCAGTTCAACCTGTGAGTGTGTGTGTGTCTTTGTACCAGTTTCCCTCAGTTCCATACATTTTTAAAGGTCCTCACTTTCCATTCTGTGTCATGCTTCCCTGTGGAGTGTTTTCTTGTCCTCTTCTCCTCTCAGCCCTCCTCACCATCTTCTGATCTGTCTCTTTTTATGTTGCCCCCTCCTTGCTGTCATCATCATTGTTGAAATAGCCCTTTATGGCCGGGGGGTTACACTCAGTTGCATCATGAGTTGCAAAATTACTGCGTTTCTCACCCAACAGTTTCTGTATTTAGGAACAAAGTAGAGCTTTCTGCTACACAACACTTATAGTAAAGGAGACAGGATTACTGGGAGTGTATCTATTGCTTAGTGTATAAATGTGTGTGTGTGTGTGTGTGTGTGAGGGTGGATAGTTGTGAGTGTGTAGGTGACTTGAGCTTCCTCATTAGGAGTAGTTGTCTTAGTTGTGTGCAAAAGAGACAGAAACTGTGGAAAGTAAGAGGGAGGTGAAAGAGCTGTGTGTGTGTGTGTGTGTGTGTGTGGAGGGGGGTGTCTGTCACTATACATTTAAGCGGTGGATTCACGCTACAGTGGGCTAACGGACAAACTATCCATCCTTATTTACTCCGCTCAATGCCAATCCCATTGGATTGAAGGGAATTGGATTCCCACATCCAGGGGAGAATTCTTTTCAATTTGAAGGACCCCATTAAAAGTCTTTTTCTGACCACCTCTGTTTCACTCTCCTCTGCTCTCCCCCCTTACACACACACACACACACACACACAGACACACACACACACACACACACAGACACACACACACACACACACACACACACACACACACACACACACACACACACACACACACACACACACACACACATCAGCATGCATTTAGCTCAGGAGTGCAGAGGGTCTTGTGGTAGACCTCTCACACACACACAAACAGAAAAAAAAAACTATCCTACCGTAAAAACAACATCAGTCATATCAACAAATCCTAAAAAATGAAATATATCTATCCTCTAGGGGCTGCAAAAATTGACTGTTTTATGATGGGGGCTGCAGGAGGAGGTCAGGTCACATTATTAGAAAGGCTTGGATGGATGGTCAACCAAACATGGCACTTGAAGAGAGAAGGGTTTGTTTAGCTTGTGCCTGTTTGTCTGTGTTTATCATGATATGAATGGCAGCTCTTAACACAGGCAGTTAAATTTGCCATATTCAAGGAATGTGATTAATGTGATTTGGCTCCTCCTCGCATGAGCAGTCTTTGCATATAGCAACTTTCAGAAACCTCCACCTAATTTGTAAATAAAGCATCATCTTATCAGCCACATCAGCAGAAATGCTCATTTCAGATCCATGCCAGTATTTCTTTTCTAAGCCTTTGTGGAAGAGATCCAGCGTGTGGTGAGAGCCATCATGAATGAGTTTGCCAGGATCTGGCACTGAGCCATGTGTGTATCTTCACAAATACACATTAGTTTTATCATAACACACACACACACGTGCACACTGCACACATGAGTGGCTCTCTGTTAGCTCTATTCCCAACGTCACTCCACACCTGCTCCATCATCCTCCCTGTCTTGCTTTGTGTTTACCTGGGATCCAGCAGAAACTCCAGCACTGTCTGAAACTAACAGCCATTCTCTCTGCTTGTCTATGATTCTCTCCATCGTCTCATGTCTCTCACTGTTGATCACCACTCTTTTCCGGTCATGGCAGATGAAGGCAAAGGTGAAACAACCTTTTCCCTGTCGCCAGCCCCCAGTCCTGCTCACAAATCCCCAGTGCAGGGACACAGGTGGGTGTGCGACATAGACAGACAGACAGAGAGCGCTGGCAGTGATCTGACACATCAGTCTCGCTCAAAAGGACATCTGTGGTTTGGAGAAGGTAAGCCGAATCATGGCAGTTATTATGAGGGAACATACACCCTCTGAAATGCCTCTGGATATCTCTCTGTGCCATATGAACTCATTAGCTATGCTGGCTTATAGAGCTCAACACACAGCAAGGTAAAAAAAAAAAAAAAAAAAAGAAAAAACACAAAATGAAGGAAACTTTTTCGGGCAACACTGACCACTGATCAATAGGAGCTCACAGTGATTGTTTTTGTTTCACCATTCTGATCATGTGATTGTGATATAGCTGCAAACACTGGCTATATATACACGACTAACATTAGCCTACTAATTACAAAGGTGTTAATAAGTATTTAGTTCCCATGGAAAAGTCTGTTAGATTGTAAAACGAGTCAATCATCATCGTATAGAATGTGCAGTGTTTCTGCGTTTGCTTGTTTGAGTCTCTTTGTTTCATTTGAATCTAATTTTTTTGTAACTTTATTTTTTTTACATCAGACAAACCGTTTCCAAAAATGGTGAGATCTTCTCTTACTTTCCTTGTGCTTGTCTAATTGTATGTGTTTTCTAAGGCTACGCTGCCTCGAGCTCTCTCTTCCACTTGGCACCCCTTTTTCTCAGAGTCATACCAGAACACACACACACGTCACACACAGCTGACTATCAAGCATAAACATGCAAAACGGTGCCTGAAAAGCATAGAACTGTCTTGCATTGTAACCAAAAGTTTTTCTGTTTTTTTTTTGGAATCGATTTTGATTGATTGATTGATTTCCACTACAGAGTCAAAGCCTGGTTTTAATGCAGTGCTGCCTGAGGGCCCAAAGATCAGGTCCTCATCCAGGATTGGTTTGGGGCCTTGTCTGTAATTTTAGGCTGAGGAACATTATTCTGAAATTGCTGAACTATTTGCTCACAGTCTCTCACAGAGTGGTGACCCTCTTCCCTTCCTCACTTCAGAGAGATCCAGCCTCTCTGGAAAGCTTCTTTTAAGATAAGATAAGATAAGCCTTTATTCGTCCCACAGTGGGGAAATTCACATGTTACAGCAGCACAGGGGATAGCAGCAGTTAAATATTAAGAACAAATAACAGTCTAACAAAAGGAGATATACACAAGTTTGCATTACTTATTTACACTTTTGAGTATGGATATGAAATATAAAATCTGAAATATAAAAATATATGACCAGTATAAAATATATGACCAGTAAAAATACACAATGGGCCTAAACTGAGGTAGGAAATGACAGCTTAAATACAGAATATTAAATATTAAGTACTAAATACAGAATATTGCACATTGACTTGGTCAAGTATTGCACAGTGAGTGGAAGTTACATAAAGAACAAGTATTGCACAAGTGTATTGAAGAACAGTAGTCTATTGGGAGCAGTGCTGTTGTACAGTCTAACAGCTGCAGGAAGGAAAGACCTGCGATATTGCTCCTTCACACACTTTGGGTGAAGCAGTCTGTCGCTTTACTGACCTGTTGGACATTAACCTCATTAGTTGGGAGATGATCTTCCAGGTGGGTTTTTTTTTTAGCATTATGCAACTTTCCCAGTGTTTTAAGATAAGATCATTTTTCTTACTCCCATAACAGGGGAATTTACGAGTGGGTTCTGTTGTCCCTGTCCCAGTGTTTTTGAAAGTGTTGCTGGCATCAACTTTAAAATGAGCATACATTTTTCACACAGTAATATATTTTTTTTCAGTTGCAACATTTAATATATTGTCTTTGCACTATTTTCAATTATATATAGGGTTTAAAGAATTTGCAAACCATCAAAATCTATTTTTTATCAACATTTTACGCAGCATCCCAACTTTTTGGGGTTGGACACAAATCTTCAGGGCTCCATCTCTCTGATACTGTGACATTCATTCAGTGACGACCATCCCAGTTCCTGTAGTCCTGGTTGAGCGTACCTCTCTAAGTTGTTCTTCTAAAAACTTTCAACCATGTATAAATCCTGGAAAATCCTAAGACAAGTCTCATCTTTCCTAATTCTCTGGCTGGAATTACTTCCTTCATTAATTCTTTTGCTTGCTTTTACTTTCAAATCCTCTCATGTCCTCATTTCTAATTTTGCTCTCTGACATTTCTGCCCTGAGCCATCCCTCTCACTGTCTGTTTTCACTCTCTCTAACCCTAGTCTCTTGGTACTGATTGGTTAATAACAGAGTGACACCTCGCCACCCAATTCAGATGGAGGAAAAGGGATCTGAGAGGGTCAAAGGCTTTGAGTGCAGATTTAACACAGTATATTTATATAATAAGACATACTGTGGGCTCTAAGAATCTGCCAGCCCATGCTATGTACATGCTGTCATTAAAGCAACAAGGAAACATACCAAATGCTAATATGGTCTGAAAATACATACATACATACATCAAAGATTTAACTGTCACTCAAACTGTCTAATTGATATTCAAAAAGCCCCACTGTATTTATACTGTATAATATGATTATATAACTTTATGGTAATTAGCCCGGGTAACAGGGATGGCAACATTGCACTTCCAGTTTGAATCTCCCAAAGCATGATGGAACCTTGGAGAAAAATTTCAAAATAAACTCATCCCAAATGCATGCAATTCAGAAAAGAAAGTGGAAAAATATATTCTTTTTATTTTTACACTACCAATACATTTTTATACATACGCAGATATTTAGCTGTTGAAAAAAAAAAGTAGTCATATAGTAATGAATAATGTCAAAATTCTAGAACACGTGTAGTACTACTAGCATTCTAGATGAGACACTCCTGAGTAGTATAATTTATTTAACCCTATTTCACCGAACGTATCATATGTGATCCATGAGCTTTGGAGGCTCCTCCATCATCAGTGTGCAAAATAAAAAGGTAGTGAACCACGAAATGAGCCAAACTAAAGAAAGTGTTCCTCTTCCACCTGCCAGCTCTGTTGGTGGATTTCTCATTGCTGCATGAGAGCAGATAGGAGCTTATACAGAGTAATGAAAAAATTTATATGTTTTTGTTGAATGAAATTAATTGAAACTTTGAGTCTCAAATGATGATGATGTCTCAAATATGATAAAAATTGAAACCTATATATGGAAATTGATATTTGGAATGTTTTTGTTTGTTTGTTCAGAAGGACCATTAAAGGCTCCAGTTTCAAAGAATTGGAATTTTCTGTCAATTATTTCATGGTTCAGGCTTTACAGAGTTAACTATATAGTGGCTATAAGTCAAGTAAAGTAGTAGTATTTAAAGGAGTGAAAACTGAGCACAAACATCAGAGGAGTGTCTCCATTCTTTGTTTGTCTGGTGCCAACAACTCCCTTTCTAAATCCTCACCTTTAAATGACCACTACAGTATTGGAATAAAGAGAACATAGTGAGGCAGAAAGATGGATCACATAGATCAGATGGATCACTTCCTGGCCATGAGTGGCTTATGTCAAAGTGATTTTTAAAGTGCAGCCTTCCCCGAACGCCTCAGTAGGCTTCTTACATCCCTAATAACTTTCTCACAATGCTCTCATTAACTGTTCAAAACAATCCTCTCTTGCTGACACACACACACACACACACACACATTCGATGCACAAGCAAAGGGAATATACAAGCAGGAACACACACAGGTATCCTCTGCCCCTCCCCCCAGCCTGTCACTGTTTAACGGGGCAAATCTGACAGGATGGATTGTCTCAATACTAGAGGGAGATTGGGTCGGAACGCTAGTAAATAAATATACAATAAGAAGGAATGAAAATATTAATATCCATAAGAGTTGTGTCAGGGCTGTGGTCTGCATGAATTCCCCCAGAGTGTTATTCACAGGCAGACGCAGACGGCCAACGGAAACAGCCCTGTTTGTTAATTTGGTTGGGGAAATATTTCAATAAATCATCCTGTGACAGTGGGTGAGTGGATGTGTAGAGGCTGCTCCCACAGGACACACTGTACACCACAGCACGGCTTGGTTTGTTGATGACTCGCTCTGTCTTGACTGTTTGGAAGGGATGTGAAGCCTAATGATATGAAGTGATTTTTATTAGTGCTTCCATTGTATGTGCAGCAATGCAAATTGAGATTGTTCTAGATGGAATAATCGTTTTTCTAATGGTGGGGCACGGTTCCACCATGAGTTGTAGAGACATATAAAAGTTAGCATATTGAGGAGATGTGATCAGTGCTGCTCAGGTACCTGTTCTTTATTCTACTGTAGGCAAAGTCATCACCCACCATTACAGGCCTCCACTCCACTGGACCATAAAGACTCAAATGCTGTCTGCATGTAACCCCCCCTAAAGACTTACATTTGAGCATTTCTGTCTGTGTACAGTTAAAACACACAGGTGTAATGTGCTGATTAGTAACCACGTCCTAACTATGTCCTTAACACACAGACATGAGTGGTGTCCATAGCATCATGTTTTACAGAGCAGCAGTGTTTTGAAAGAAGCCGACAGCAGGCGGGCAGACAGTCTGATTTTATGCCTGGTTCTCTCCCTCTGGTGAGATATTTTCCACTGGTTCTCAGTGGGTGATGGAGGAGTACTGTGTGTTCATCCACACACAGCTGCAGTCTTCATGCTCATGTATATTTGTGCTCAGGGTGGAAGGGTCAGGAATCATTCTGGTAATGTGTTAATATGTGAAGTCCTCTCATACTGTGCTGTCACTACTAAACTTGTTTGCCAGTTTGCAACAACAGGACTTGATGTGAAGTGCCCCAACATCTTTCTCCGCCTCACACGAAGCAGAACAGGTACAGTCGTCTTCTTTAAGGGGCCTTGATTCTGCAGAGTTCATGCAGTTATGAGTGTTTGGAGAATCCGGCTTGGAACTGTGACTCATACAAGCCTCACAGGGGAAAAAAGTAAGAGGTCAAGAATATGAGAATATGAGAATGTGCTGACATGAGGCCCAATGTGAGTGGATAATGTTTTATAACTTTATATACATTATATTCAGATCACAGTCATTTAGGCATTTAGAATGGTTACCTGTGGGTTTGTACCTGACTACTGAGACCTGAACTCACTGGTTGTAAGAAACTGCCAGCAGCTTTCACTCGATTGGCTGCTCCGTCATTCAGGGCTCTTAAGATCAGTTTCAGAGCCTTTGACAAGGATCCAATGGATTTTGGACAGTTATAGAATGTTGGTTGAATGTTGTTCAATCTGCAGCTTAAGGCAGCAATTTGGGTATTTTCCTGTGGCATATGTTGTTTATGCTGCGTATGTGTCCAGTCCATTTGACCTGCACCTTTGGAGCGTGTTAATTCTTCATGTGCAAGCCCTGCTGAGGAGCTCACTGTCATTAATCTTGTCTTGCCATTCTCATGAGAGATGTATCAAAGTCATTTGATGATCTGGCGTTCCAGCTGGATATGAGCCGAGACAGGCACACCACACGATGATGTGAGATTATGGACCAATATTGTTGTAATCCACAGGGCTACTGACCTGAGCGTTCAGGAGAGTCATGGTGTCCCACATGTTTGTACACTGTTTACCAAAGCATTCTAAAATCATCATCTTTAAGGCACAGCTGTGCCTGTGTTATCAGACTGTATCAGGGAAAAAAATCTCACTCCTGCCTGCTAAGATGTCATGGTTTTTCCTTTGTTTGCCCACTGGAAAATTAATACAATTTTACAGACCGCAATGGTGCTTTTGCATCTTTTAGCCAATCAACTACAAATCATGTAGGAGCAGCCCGTAGGTACATTACAGTTTCTACATTGATTTCCCTTTACATCCAGCTATGCTTCCAACTCAGTTTCAGTTCAGTTTAGATTTATTTGTGTAATCATAACTTAAGTCATCTCAAGGCACTTTCCATACAGAGCAGGTCTACACCATACTCTTTAATATATCATGTATAGAGACCCAACAAGTCTCTTTAAAATCAGCGTGATATGAAAATCGACACACACAAACTTGAAGCCTGTTTGAGAAAATGAATCCACCAAAGTGAACAACATCACTGTTCACTGCTGGTGCATCTGTGAGCTGAGAGTGGGCTACCAGAAAGCAAAGAAAGGTCTGTCTGTGGGAAACTCATTTGGCCCCTGTCGGAGCGGGAAGCTGTAATGGCACAGTTTGATCAGGATGTAAAAGTCCGGCTCTGTTACTTACCCGAGTCAGACCTTCAGCTCAGGGGAGGGGGTGGGCTTCAGGTTAGAGTTGAAACAAGTGCCAAAGTTGTTGCTTTTCTCACAGTGCCAGGTTAATACAACAATAAACCTTTCCACAAATACTATAGGAGATTAAAAAAGCACAGGTCTTGACCAGATATGACAGAGGTACTGATCATGACTGAATAATTGAAGGCTCTATTTATTTAAAGGGGGGGTGCTTTCACTGTAGTAATGTCGTTGGTTAGATGCTTAATACTGACTGAAACTTAGCAAGGTAAAAGGGATTTTATAGCAAAGGTCAGTTGAGAGGAACTGATAATTCCCATCTAATGTATTGAAAAATGATGAAACCTCTTCACCTTTATCAACTGAGGGCTCAATGAAAATTGGGGGAGGTTTTGTGATGTGGCTGATAGGTGGCATCTGGAGTCATGTTTATGTTCTCTTAATCAAACGAATTTCATCATGAATTACTCAATTTACACATGTTATCTGACAGTTTGAGTTTGTCAAGTTCAGAATTGTTTATAGAAATACCTGGAGGAATGAGGTGGAGAGTGGAGAAACTGCAGCCTGGAGTTTCAGAACGCATGAAATTAGTTAAATATGTGAGACAATGGGAGGAGGAAACGGAGGCAGTCTGAATGATGAACAGTACCACTAATCTTACCAATGAAAAGCAGAATTAACAATGAAGATTAAGGCTAATGATGTGCTGCAAACATGAGGCTGTGAAGATGTTACTGGACTTCTTCTTGTCAATGACATTACAGAGCTGCCTGTTCCAAAGCCACCTGCTGTGTTTCTGATTCTGATTGTTGCCATGGCATTGCACCTCAGGTCACTGACCTCTTTGAATGTAATGCCTGAGAAACACATACACACAAACATTCTCATACGCAGGCACGCTCTGGAAGGCAGCAGCGGTTCGAGCAAGCGGCAACCTCCGGCACTGAAAAATGAAGCCAATGCGGAAGTGCAAAAAAGCTGCAGTTCCTCGAATAACCACTAGAGCAGGCCGCAGAAGGGAGTCAATTACATTTGAGCCACATCTTAAAATGTCCGATTTTATGACAGAAAAAAAACATATTTACAGCCTGGTTCAAAACATGGCTCTAGTCTCATAAGCTGTTTTTCTACTCCATGACAACTCTGGGGGGGGCGAATTTTTTTATAAGGCGTTGGTTTAAAATATACAGCATACATCATTATGCACAATTCATAGCTGTCAATCTAAGTGGCGCCACTTTGATTGACAGCTATGAACTGACGGTCTAAAGGGCGACACCCCGGCTAATTCTAATCACTGAGTTTGGGAAAGAGATCGTCGTGGGGTTAGCCGGCTAGCAACGCTATTTAGCATTTAACCTAGCTGGTTAGCCATAGCTAGTTTGATTATTTCGAATAAAGTGGCTTTTTTTCAGCCAATAGCGTTCATTCGACCCGCCTCAGCTCCGCCCTCGCTCCACCTCTTTGTCCATATTTGGAGTAACCGGAGGTAGGCTACCAAGATGGCTACGCACTACGATTTGCTTCATTTTTGCTCTTCAGAAACCTATGGGTGACGTCACGGACACTACGTCCATATTTTATACAGTCTATGGTTGAAACAAGGCAGTCCCACAGGTCTGTCCCTGCAGCATCTAAGCTGATTTCCTTTTTCTCTTTACTGCCTCTGTGGTCCACGGTTACCATAGAAACACAGTTTGGCGTGATACATTTAACCAGAGAGAGTTGCATTGCCCAGATATTTTTCTCCTCTCCCCTGTTATCGAGGAAGAAAAGAGTTTGAATTGCCCAGGTTTAAGGGAGAGTCGGGTAGAAAGCAAGAGACTGCCAGCCACTGGTGCAGCTGTCTGTTGTGTCTGTTTAGTGGAAATTGTTTTGCCATGAAACACCATCTGTCTAGCCTGCTGGTTGGCTCCATACTGATCTGTCTATCGACTCAACTTCAGTTCCAAGTGCAGCAGCCATCAGAGCTCCATTCAAAGTTTAACTCTTGATTCTGCCGACAAGCTGAGGAGTGTTTGTCTGAGCTAGTGTTGAAGCAGTGTATTTCTGAATTTTAGGATGTTTTCTTTATTCAGTTATTCAGATATTTCAGTATATCAATTTGATCCAAATGAAAGCCAGGAGGGTAGCCAGCCATAACAGTTCACTCTCTGAACTCATAACTTCATCAGCTGATATGTTCAGTGAAGCTTGACAAAGTCTGATTGGGTTAGGTAAAGTCCCGTTTTCTCGCCATGGTCTCAGGTCTGTGTGTCCAAGTAGTTTGATCACATGGTGTGTCATCAAGATGTAAGTGTAGCAAAACTGACATGTATGGCTGTGGTTTCCATCATGCTGCTGCCAGTGTTGCTCTTCTCTGTCCGTTGGTCTTTTTGATTGGACAACATTATTACGCAGTGGATCTAATTATCATCAGGTGAAGCCGTGTGCCATCCTGGTCCTTTTCAGCTCAGCTCTCTGTTACGTCCCCCAAGGTCTAGGGGATGGGGGGGACGACACATGTGTTAGATGTATGGGTTCCTTGGAAGAAAGAACAGGAAAACAGAGTGTACTTTGTTGTTAAATTAAATGTTTATTAATGAAAAACGTTAAGGTCACCAAAAGGTGAAACAAAAAGGGACTCCTTCAAAAGGAAGGCCGAGCCTGCAAATCAAACACAAATGGTTAATTCACCGAAGGGAAACAAAAGACACGCTCACTAGCGTCACAAACTAACTAACAACACCCTGTCACTCTCACACAGAGGACAGTCAAACACAGGTCACCTCACCAAAAGAACTGGTCACTCACACACACAGCCTCACGCTGCTGGTTGGGCCAAAAAAGAGGGGGGGGGGCACACACATGGGCATCAGGGTTTAAAAAGGGCAGGCCCTGATGATGTAACCACCGCCACCTGTAGGTAATGGGGAGAGGGGGGGGGGAAACGGCTCATGGGCCGTAACACTCTCTTTTTTGAGAATGAATGTAATCAGGCATGTCAGGTTTGTGTAAGTTTCCACAGCTCAGAATTCAGCAGCTCTGTGTTATGTTTGAACATTTTGAGTATTATAGCCAGTGGTTGATTTAGCAACACCGTGGCTAGAGTGGTAACCTCCATGTATATGGTTTAATACTGCAGCAAACAGCCCTTGAGCAGCTATTTAGTCTGAAATCTAAGTGAAGAGCAGCTGGTGTATCTGTACAGTGGAGCCAAATAAACCAAATAAACCCATGTTTTCTTTTATTTTTTTTCCTGATTTCATGCTGCATCTGGCTCGATCAGTTGTCCTCACAACAGCAGGACACAATAAAGCTGATTAGCAGACTGAGAAGTTGGCGGTGTGCAGTCTGCCATCTGAAGCTCTTCTGTGGCTGTTCTAATGCTCTCTGACAGAGTTCAAGCACACGGTGTTTCCTCTTGTTAAACACTGATGCTGTTATCAGTGAAATGAAATGACACTGGATTACATGCTGCAGTGTTTCCCAGGAGCCCCATGTGCTTAGATAGGCAACTCGGTCACAACTAATAAAAACTCCTACATAAAAAATGAATCGGTCTTTGTCAGTCATGTGTCCTAACTAACTAGCAGCCACGCCCCCAGGCGCCATTTTGGGTGTACCGCGGATGTAAACAACACAGAATGTAACGTAGATCTCCAGGACTGCGACAACACTAACACTAGTTCTTTATGTGCTTAAGAGAGGCAAAGAGTCCAGAAGACTTCAGAAATGTCATTGACATACTTTATTATTCATGTTTAAGTCATGTACAAAAACATAAAAAACATTGCTTGCACACATAGGACAAAAAGAGTCTAACTGCAGAGTGCAGTGTTTGTGGGTGTAACAGATGTGTGTCCCAGATGTAGGGATGGTGTCCAGTCTAGGTCAGCCTGGGTCAGCCTAGTTGACCTGCAATCACATGTCAGGCTAAATGGTACATAGGGTTTGATTTCATGCTACCTAAAGCAGAGAAATATAAATATAGATTTTCACTACAAAGCCTGTTTTGTTATTTAGTAAAACACTCATTTTCTTTTTATTATTTGTCTAAATAAAGGCAGTCATACAACAAAATAACATTGTCAAAAATTCTAAAAAATGAGAGTGTTATCCATTCAGACTTTTGGTCAAATTAGTAGTGCTATGCACACATTTCAGTTGATCCCAAAATGCATTATGGTTTGATACTCAGGTGTGTTCAGTAGATAAATGAACAAACACCAGGTCTTCAGAATGAACTCACTATGTCATTATCAGTGTCACTAACATCATTTGTAGGCTCTCATTAACACAATCAAATCAGTTAACATTAAGAATGCATTTGAACATTGATGTGATGTAATAAGCTACACTGTACAGCTGCTACATGAATCTCTTAACTCAATTCAATCAAATCTTATTTCTATATAGATATGACCAGGAAATGTACCCAATCTCCAAGAAGCCAAAGAAACATCTACAAAGAACACAGACAACTGCACACGTGAAGAAAACACAAAACACCAGCCAACAGAAATGTGCACATACAGACCAAACTACTTCCATCCAGTGCTTGCTGCTCACTGCCCTTTCTTTCTCTTCAGTGCTTTGCTATCCTCTGAAGTATCTGTTCAAATGTGTGTCTTCGTGTTTTCCACAGACGGACACGTCATAACGTCTCATCCATTTTGCCAACATTCCAGCATCCTAACGTAAGTAGGCGACATTTCCTACTTCACACACACACACACACACACACACACACACACACACACACACACACACACACACACACACACCACACACTGGAATGGGCTGCAGAGACAGTTTTACTGTAGGTGCAGTTCTCTTCATACTAGCCAATGATTTAGGTAGTAAGACTTCAGGTGACAAATTGCTTCATATCCATTTGAATGATAAAACTGTGTGAAGTCATTGCAGTTGGGATGAGGATGATGGTTTGTGTTTGTGTAATGTAATGTTGCAGTGTTTGTGTGCAGAAAGGTTCAGCTTGCCCACAGTGACCCACACAAGGTTGTCCCAGGTTTACTTGTGTTAAGAACAACTGAGTTTTTTTTTTCTCTGCTTTTCAGTATTTTCAAGTTTCTCCTCAGGTCAAGCCACAATGTTCAGACAAAATAATGAAATTTTCCCTCTGAGGTGTTTTTGTGGCACAAACACTGGCCTTGACAATTTAACAGCTCTCCGAGTAATTTATTTTCCAAGAGCCAGCATATTTTTTGATATTTTTTTATTTGACTCACCTTGAAATGAATATCCTTTCCTTCATTAGTGTGAAATAAACCTGTATGCTTGTATTGAATATAGCCTTAGGTCACAACACTCAAATGAACCAAACCCTATTAATTTGAGGTCTGTGAGGTGGTTGTGTGGTTGTGTGTGTGTGTGTGTGTGTGTGTGTGTGTGTGTGTGTGTGCATCAAAATGAAATATGAGGCTATTTCACATATGTACTATTGGTGTCTGTTGGTTGTTTTTTGTTTTCTTTAATGGACAACCTTTGAAACAATGGTATATATGATGCAGTTCGAATAGTATACTGTTTTTTTAATGGGATAATAAGATCATAAGATGT
>JBBMOC010000525.1:0-5000 GCA_037975185.1 Centropyge bicolor
TATTAATTAAAGAGGTTTTGGAGCTGTGTCCGGTGTCACTGAGCCGTGTTTGACCCACGGCATTATGGGTAAATATTGTCTGTTGTTAATATCCAGTGGTGAGGAAAGGCTCACTATTCCTGTCTGTCTGTGGAGGGGGGGCGGGGGTGAGTTTGTATCTGTGGCAAATTAAAACAGGAATAGATCAGAAAATAGATCCAAAATCGGATAAAAATAAAAACTGACAAAGCAGGAGATTCGTCTAAAGGCCTGTCTCTGAAATGGCCTGTTTGGCTCCGTCTGCAGCTGAGTAAAGACTTTATAAAGACTTTGTCAGCTCAGTTTATGACGAAGGAAATGATCAGTTTNAGCATTTTGGTTCGTCATTAACAGGAAGACAAGGAGAGTCTCCGGAGACACATCGCTGCTTTTAACACTGAGCCCAGGACGTGTGTGTGTGTGTGTGTGTGTGTGTGTGTGTGTGTGTGTGTGTGTGAGTGTGTGTGAGCTTCACTCGATGCTGCTGCTGTGTAAATCAGCGCAGGAAGTCCATATGTCTCTGGGTTCGTTTGCGTCTTTAAATCCTGAACGTTAAAGAGATTTAAAGTTCCAGAAACACCAACTCTGGAACAAGATCTTTAACCAAATATTCAGTTTAGGAAAAAGTATATAGACGATGGAATTATGACATAAAATGTAAAAGAAACAGATGAGTGTTACAACATGAACGCTCCACTGTTTTAATCATTATCATATATATCATGTCTATATAATGAAATGTAAATGTATTAATGTCCCAGCTCTCACTGTCAGTGTGAGGAACAGAGGAGCCTTGGTTCAACGTCTGCTCTCACCCTCTGCTCTACATAAGAAGATAATTTAAAAAGTTGCTGACAGATTTTAATCTAATTTAATGGAAATGTAGCAGACGAAGCCAAAGGGAAAGGAGATTAGCTTTAAGTGTAGATCCTGCTCTGGGTTTCTTTAAAGCTTTGGTGTTTGTTGGTGCGTCTGCATCGTTTCCTCCACACACTACGGCTCAGGTGACGGACGGACGCTGTGATTGGTCGATCTAACGGCTGCCACACACGACTATTGTTTTACAGGTGTTACACACTGGTCTGCTCCAGATGTTTGATTTTAAGGACTTCTGCAGAAGAAGACGAGCTGAAAGGAACTGTTTCACAATAGTTCTATAAGAAGAGATGGTTCATGGACAACAGTCACGGCAGCGTCCCACGACGTCTGACACCAGCCATCATTCATGTTCTGTTAGTTTCCTCCGACGTGATTCCCACCTTCTCCACTATGATGAGAACATAGACTGTATAAAATATGGAGGTAGTGTCCGTGACGTCACCCATAGGTTTCTGAAGAGCAAAAATGAAGCAAATCGTAGTGCGCAGCCATCTTGGTAGCCTACCTCCGGTTACTCCAAATATGGACAAAGAGGTGGAGCGAGGGCGGAGCTGAGGCGGGTCGAATGAACGCTATTGGCTGAAAAAAGCGGCTTTATTCGAAATAATCAAACTAGCTATGGCTAACCAGCTAGGTTAAATGCTAAATAGCGTTGCTAGCCGGCTAACCCCACGACGATCTCTTTCCCAAACTCAGTGACTAGAATTAGCCGGGGTGATGCCCTTTAGACTGTCAGTGGCTAGTTGTCAATCAAAGTGGCGCCACTTAGATTGACAGCTATGAATTGTGCATAATGATGTATGCTGTATATTTTAAACGAACGCCTTATAAAAAAAATTCGCCCCCCCCAGAGTTGTCATGGAGTAGAAAAACAGCTTATGAGACTAGAGCCATGTTTTGAACCAGGCTGTAAATATGTTTCTTTCTGTGGTAAAATCGGACATTTTAACATGGGGCTCAAATGTAATTGACTCCCTTCTGCAGCCTGCTCTAGTGGTTATTCGAGGAACTGCAGCTTTTTTGCACTTCCGCATTGGCTTCATTTTTCAGCGGCGGAGGTTGCCGCTTGGATGAGAATCGGCAGCAGCAGGAAGCTTCTGTCTGAGCTTCATCACTAACTCACAGGCTGTAACATCTGGACGTCCTGAGGGCCACGTTAAGCGTCACCTGCAGACGTCTCACCTGCGCCGATGAAGCCGTGGCTGCTTGCAGAAGCTAGCATCCATCCCATGACTCTTTCCTGAGATAATCCTGTCACTCTGCGTGCGGCTGTGTCGGATCCGTTCCGCAGCTCGCGGCTCCAGTCTTCTCGCTCCACCTGCTTCACACCTTCACCATTTATTCCATGCATTTCCCTCCGACGCAGTGCGACTCTTTCATGGTGGCTCCAGCCGCGCTGATGGACTCGCACCCGGGCGGTGCCGTCAGACCCGGCCTGAATACATATCATGGAGCTCAGCTGGCTGCTCAGGCTCCGNGCCGTCAGACCCGGCCTGAATACATATCATGGAGCTCAGCTGGCTGCTCAGGCTCCGTCCTCAGACTCAGTTAACATCATGATGTGTGTCTATCAAAATGTTCCTGATGACTTGATTCTGTTCAGGATATTGTCTGATGTCTCTGTTTAAAAAGCCGCAGGGCGCCGGGATGAGGCGACACCACGGAGCCACTGAACGTTCTGACATTGCTCCGGTGGTTTGGATGCAAACGGAGCCGTCGGCTGGTTTCTGGTGATGACGACAGGAGCGGTGGGTTTTAACGAGCGTCGGCCGCAGGGCTGGACGAGCACGCTGAAAACTTGAGACTTTCTGTAAACATTGTTTCACTGGAAAAGTTTGTGTGAAGGCTTCTTCCAATGTTGAGACGTGATCTGAGTCAGAAATCACTGGCTCATTAGATACAGCCCAGTTCACTCAGAGATCACCTGCTGTTGGAATGCTGGCTGTGAAATGGAAACAAGAAATAAAAGTAAGCACAGGAACGTCTTGAACGTTACATCGATCATCTCATGAAGCTCAGACTGAATCAAACACTGAGCTGGATTAAAGGAGCAGGTTGTTGATTCCTCTCCAGCCTCACTCCACCAGCATGGCGCTGTGGGACCAGTGAGAAACCTCCGAGCCGAGAGGAGCTGGCAGAGTGGGAGAGATGCAGATGAACAGTCCCTGCGACAATAAACTCAATAAAGGAAGAGTGAAAACGTAGAAATACGACTCGGGTGTGGACGAGTGTTAATCATCCATCTGCTCTCCTTTTCATTCTTCTGCACATCTTTTCCCGCTGACACTTCACTCGCTCATTATTCAACCTCTCATCCCCTCTCCTCCGCTCCGGCCTCCCCGGATTATTTTGGGATGGCAGGAAGCTGGATGGGACGCCGGGGCTCGGACTCCAGCTGAGAAGGAGACAGAGGCCGAGGACACCGTGGAGGACGGAGGCTGAGGACACAGAGGAGGACGGAGGCCGAGGGGGCGGGGACGGACGGAGGCTGAGGACAGAGAGGAGGACGGAGGCTGAGGACACAGAGGAGGACGGAGGCTGAGGAGGCGGGGACGGACGGAGGCCGAGGACACAGAGGAGGACAGAGGCTGAGGACACAGAGGAGGACGGAGGCTGAGGAGGCGGGGACGGACGGAGGCTGAGGACAACGAGGAGGACGGAGGCTGAGGACACAGAGGAGGACGGAGGCCGAGGACACCGAGGAGGACGGAGGCCGAGGACACCGAGGAGGACGGAGGCCGAGGACACAGAGGAGGACGGAGGCCGAGGACACAGAGGAGGACGGAGGCCGAGGACACAGAGGAGGACAGAGGCCGAGGACACAGAGGAGGACGGAGGCTGAGTGGGCGGGGACGGACGGATAATGAGATTGATGCCATGAGGAGAGGATGTAGTAGGTCTAATGGGATGATCAGCCATCGAGAGGAAAAAGAGGACGAGCTAATGATGAGAAATGGTGTTAATTCAATCTGGATGGACGGGGAGGAGACTGCAGACGTCTGTGGTGTCATTATGGTGTTTCCTCTCTGCTCCTTCTCTCTCACACTTCATCTACAGCTCTTATTACATCTGTGTCTTTTATTACGTCTTAAAGTTTGTCTTTTAAAAATGAAACTACATTTCTTTTCACCAACAGGCAAAAAAGTCAAACATTGAGTTTGTCGGTCGGACGAAACAAGCGCATTGAAAAGACTCTTGGAAAATGTGACGGCCGGAAGTTTTTTCACTCACATTTTACAAACTAATGGATTCATGGAAAAGAAATACCTGCGAGCTCGATCGATACAGGAAATAACCATTAGATGTGACTTTCATTTCCCTCCTGTCATTCACGCAGGGAAGCTCTTAATCCAGATTGACCCGTCAGAGATTCAGCCTCATGTAAATCAGAGCCGGAGGCAAAACAACAAATTCACATGTTCCTTCACAATGAGATTAAAACTGACTGTCACACCTTTTGGGGGTCGACGTGTGAGAACAGGATTTGGAGACGTAACAAATAAGATGTGAGGAGACTTTATTTTAAATATTTGAGTCAGAATCAGACGAGGAAGCAGCGAGATCTGGCGAAACCAGCGAGTTCCCAGCAGGCAGCGAGGTCAACTGAGGCCGAGGTCGAAACCAGGACGAAGCCCAGAGAGCTGGAAGAGAGCAGTCTGTCCCAGTCTGCAGGAACCAGATCCTGAACATGTCACGTTCATGTGATCAGACTGGGTCTACAGGGTCTGATCCGTTTTATCTGGACTACTCGGAAAATGTAATAGATTACTCAGATTAAAATGAAAAATGTTGTTATGAGTCATTTTATGATTCTGATTCTGACGTGGAATTAATTCTACTTCTGATCATTTCCTGCTTTTATTTACTACCTGAAGCCAAAATATCTTCCCGAAGCAGCCGATGATAACAAAGCCACAGAGACACTGAGCATGCTCAGAAGGCTTCACAGTGCTGCTCCTGCAAACGTCAAAGAGTCGAACGCTGACACACATTCAGGATGAGATGTCGCCTTCAAATGCAAATATCACTTTAATGATGCTGCGGTCGAAATGTTGTCACAAGCTGATTTCAGGTTTTTTTTGGTTGACTGATCCATTTTTAAC
>JBBMOC010000525.1:10000-33714 GCA_037975185.1 Centropyge bicolor
AGCTTTTACATCAGCTCAGAGAAAAACCAGGGTGGAAAAAAACAGCAGCACGACGCCACAAATGCTTCAATAAACAGCAGGATTTACTGCCGGGGTTTCTCAGTGATCCCAGCACAGCAGGGCGGCGGCGGGACCTGGATCCCCGAGGGTCCAGGACGAGCAGCGTAAAAACTAATGACCTTAAAACTGTGTAAAAGCTTAAAACCGATGCAGTAAAATACAACAGGCCTTCACCAGAGCTGTGATGTTCAGAGGCTCATGATTCAACTTTATGGTCCTTTAAAATCCGCTGTGTTGTGCTGCTGCTCTTTATTGTGTTTGAAACGTCTTTCTAATATTTGGTTGAATGTGAGCAAAGTGCTGACTGGAAAACATGAGTCTGTCAACATCGAACACTGAGTGGGTTCAGTCTTAAAACATCAGTTTCAGAGTGAGCTTCATTCACTCTCCCATCCAGCCTCAGTGCAGAGGCACAATACACAACATACTCAGAGGTAGTAAAAGTATCAGACAGACAGACAGACAGACAGAGTACTTTATTAATCCCTTTGGGAGGTTCCCTCCGGGAAATTGACATCACCATCGTTTCTCCTATATTGCACTGTTTAGAATACAAAATATAAAGTAGAATATAAAAAGTAGAAAAAAAAAAATCTAAGAATAGACACAATAAATTAGGCAGTAGAGATAACAGAAGTTTGAATATGTATACCTGAGTGTGTACAAGGTACAATAGCAGCAGTGGTAATGCTAATACTGTAGCGCATTATGGTAAATATAATCTAGTAATATGGTACTACAGTACTATAATAATAATACAATATAAAATAATACAATATAGCATATACATTGTATGACATACATGTATAATATAATGATATAGTAATGTAATGTTATATATACTACACTCAACTACATATAACTATAATAGTAGTAATAATATACTACTAATAATAATAATATTAATATGTGGTATAATAATAATATATTATACTGCCCTGTACTATATAGCATCAATATCAACAACAGCAGTGACAGAAATACTATAGTGATAATAATAATAAAATAGTAATATATAATATACAAGTATATAACCTACATGTATAACAGTATGGAAGTGTAATATATGCTACACACACTCCTATATATATATATAAAATAATAAAATTAGTATTGTGCTGATAATAATATATAAGGGTAATATGTGGTATAATATAGTATTATATACTATACTATACTCTACTATATACTATACAGTAGTAACATAAAGTAACGTCATTATTTCAATGTTAAGTTTTTACTTTCATCAGCAGAATGTAATATTTTAACATGTGATATTAAAAAGTTCCTGTTTCCTTCATCATTTTCTCCAAATCATTTCACATGATGTAAATAAGAGGTGAAAATTTTAAATGTTATTGATGTGTTGTAAAGAAGTTTAACTGTTTTTCATCAGGCAGCTCATTCAATACTATTATAGATGGAATTAAAGGATTCAGTTTGGATCATGTGAGTCAGTGTTTCTCTCTGTGTTGTAGCTTGTGTTCATGCAGATGTTGAACATGTCTCTCTTGTCTGTATGTGATGGATGCTCTCTGTTTCATCGTCGACCTGTTCAGGAAGCATTTCCAGCATTTTCACTCCCTCCAGTCTGAGATATTAATACACTCCTCCGCCCACCCTGCTTCCCACCCGCTGCAGGACTCGGATGATGACGGGGGCCGGAGGTGTTTTTCTTCCTAAATTCCACCTGTAATCATCCATGAATGAGTCTGTTCATAAATCAGCCCGACTTTAAAGAGCTGCTCTTTAATCCTCTCAGTCTGAGTTCACCTTGTTTGTCGGCTCCTCCTGTCCACGTCACACCCTCCGGCCCGTCGGAGAGCGGCGCCGCGGTGAGGCTCCAGGTTGGTGTTTTTCCAAGAGGAAGAACGTTAAAGTGGTTCCTGCCAAACGGGGTCAGAACGGAGGCGACGGCTCGGCGACCTGGAGCAGGAAGCGCCTGCCAAAAAACACCTGAGGTTCACCTGGAGAGCGAGGACCTGTGATCCGCTCAGCGACTCCTCTGCTGAGTCACGCCCCCGCCTCCCGGCCCGCCGCCGCGGTGCTGTGTCTGCAGACGGTCTGTTCCTGCTGGAGGTCGCACTCTTCTCTTCAGCTCCTCCTTCAGGTTTTACTCTCAGATCTTCTCAAGGCAGCTATTATTGATTATGATATTGATTATGATTATAGTAATATTATGATATTACTATATTACATGTTTCTGAATATGTGAGACCATCAGTTCATTTTCTTCATTTTTTCACATGTTCTCTTTGTGACGATCATCTGTTGGAACAAGTCTGCATCATGTGACCTGCAGTTCCAGCTGTGGCCACTGAGGCAAAGCCATCGCCGACGACGTGTCATCAACATGTCATCAACGTGTCATCAACATGTCATCAACATGTCATCAACGTGTCATCAACGTGTCATCAACATGTCATCAACGTGTCATCAACGTGTCATCAACGTGTCATCAACATGTCAGCTGACCTGCGAAATATAAAGATCGTGTCCCTCCATCAAATGTCCATGGACGACCGTGTGGCGTCCAGTGTCCGGGTTTGTTCTTCAGTTTCCATCGTCGCTGAAGTTTGATCGTCCTTCATTTACCCTCCACATGTTTTCTCCTCTTGCTCAGAGTTTTCTCATTAAGCAGATTCTCAGCTCCAGCTCAAACATTTGCTTCATGCAGATCTGCCTCATGTCAGCTGTCAGAAATGAGCTGTTTGGTTTTCACTCTCACTCCATCATAACTGTGTTAAAGCTTCTGTGTTAAGTCTTTGTAGAATTTGGCCAATTTATGTTCTTTCTGCTCGTCTCGTTCGTTTCACTGAATTTGACCCTTTATTTTACCTCAGAGAAGTTTCAGGTCTACTCTCCATTCGTTTAACCCTGAAGCAACAAACACTATCTTTTAAACTCAGCTGAACCTTAATTAAAACCACGTTAATCAGTTCATCATTGATCAGTCAACATTTGCTGGATTTGAAACATTTGTGTCCAACCTGACACTTTGGCTTGTGTGATATTCAATAATTCCTCTGAGAGACATCGTGATCTTACGATGATGTGACAATTCTGCATGGTCTGAATCCAAGTGTTTGAATGTGGAGAAGTCAAAGTGATGAAGATCTGCTCTGTATTCACATCCTGCTCCGTCACTACACTCCCTCATCCATGTCACAGCGGTGGGAAGGAGCCGACTCTCTGATGGGACCAGATCACTGAGACAGCTTGTTTCTCTGCTGCTTTTAAAGAATCAACCATGGAACCGTAACATGTTGGAGAACTGTCATGTGATTCTTCAAAAATCCAAAGCAAAAGACCACAACTCCAAAACCTACAGCAAGGGATTATGGGTCATCAGCAGGCGTCTGTAGGTCAGGAGTTTCTCATGTCTGTGAATCTGAGCAGGACAAAATGAAACCTGGACCAAAGCTCAGTTCTCTGAACTGGCAGCGAACACCAGAGCGGCTCAGTTACAACACACGTCAAACGAGTCTTTTCTTTGTGAAAATCTTGAATGACAAATCAGGAAAAGTGGCCACTAACAAGCTGCTTTGAGCGACACGAACCAAATCCAAAATCAAATGAAACTTTTCCACGGCGGCTGGGATCAAAGCAAACGAGCTGAAGCGCACCTGCGAAGCGATTAGACCTCAGAGCTCAGTCACTCCGGATAAGCTTCAGCTCGACGGCGTGCGGCGTCGGCAGAGAGGGAGACAGCCGAGCGCCGCAGACGGGAGGACTGACGGACAAAGGCAGCGGCAGACAGACGGCCGAGTGAGGGGAGGAACAAAGAGACGGAGCGACAGGGCGGGGGGGGTCTGAACGGACGGCCGGTGGGAATGAATGAGAGCGGTGAGGATGTTTCCGGAAGCTGTTTAAGAATTAATCCGAGAGCGAGCGGTAAACAGAGCCGGGATCCAGCCGCCCGGCCGCAGAGCTGCCGCTGCTGAGCTGGCTGAAAGGGAATATTATGAAGATGCAAATGTGGCCCATTTACTGAGGTGCAAAGGCTCTGATGGAAATTTTGGATATGTGTGTGTGTAAAAGCATAAAATCAGAGACAAGGACGGGGAGACACACACACACATATAAACACACACACACACACACATATAAACACACACACATATAAACACACATACACACACATACACACACATACACACATATAAACACACACACACACATACACACACACACATATAAACACACACACACACACACACACATATAAACACACACTCACACATATAAACACACACACACACACATATAAACACACACACACACACACACATATAAACACACACACACATTGTCCCAGCCTCTACACTCCTAACATGAAATCACTGTGGTTCATTAGAAGTTGACTCTCATCCTCAGAGTTTTGGTCATCGTTGCTGGATGAGGCAGGAAACTCCACCAACTCCACAAACCGTTAATCCTCTGTGTTTGGAGGTGAGAGTGACAGTGAGCACACCTGTGACCCCTGGCTGCAGGTAACTGTGCTCACACACCTGTGCAGGTCAGAGCTGAAGATGAAGTCACAGGTCGTCGGTTTGCTTTTCTCCTCCAGTTCAGTTTGTCTGATCCTGTTTACAACATGTCTGTTTCCAGATCTAGTCCAAGAACCTGGGGAACGTAATGTTGTTGTAATTGATAGACAAGACGAACTAAACCAATATAAATCAATGTGATAAAGCATGAGGAAGCAACTGAGGTTCACAGACTGCACGCTGATGAGATGAGGAGGAGCAGGTGAGGAGCAGAGAGGATCAGCACAGCCCAGAGGGAGAGAGAGAGAGAGAGAGAGGGAGAGAGAGAGAGACAGAGAGAGAGAGAGAGAGAGACAGACAAACAGAGAGAGAGAGAGAGGGAGAGAGCCAGAGAGAAAGAGAGAGAGAGGGAGAGAGAGAGACAGACAGAGAGAGAGACAGAGAGAGAGACAGACAGAGAGAGAGACAGAGAGAGAGACAGACAGAGAGAGAGAGAGACAGAGAGAGAGAGAGAGACAGACAGAGAGAGACAGACAGAGAGATAAATGACAGAGACAAACCCTGGGAACAGAAGGACAGAGAAAACAGGCTGACATATGGAGAAGGTAAAAAGTTACGTTCAGGGTCTTCCAGGAAACGAATGTAGGTCAATGTCATGTCCTCGGAAATCTATCAAAGTCTTTAGGTGCTTTAATCCAGGTCTCAAGCCTCAAACAGAAGCGAGGCGCAGACAGAACGTCCTCACTTTACAAACTGTCCCACATGGTTCCAGATGGCAGAATGCTGGAGGAACAAACACACTCTTCCTGCAGATCTGGAGAGTTCATGGCTTCATTCATGAAAAACACAGACTTGGATAAGATCATTCAGTTTTCTTTGATTGATTCTGCTCCTGCTGCTGCAGCTTCCACGTCGAGTGACAGTGGAGCCGGAGAGACAGAGACACGACTCTGAACAACAACATCAGGCTGAATGAATGAAGTGAAACCAAACAGTAACTCTCGAGCTCTGACACACACACACACACACACACACAGGCTCTGAACAGACCCCCCTCCGGCTCGTCGAGGCTCCAGCCGTCGGCCGTTAGCTCTCTGCAGCCCGGAGTCAAACCCCGGAGGAATCCCAACACTCAAACAGCCACAAAGGAAGGAAAGGTTTCCCCCCCAGGTGAACGTCTTCACCAGGCCCCCCTGTATGTTCACAGCCTGCTCTTTTCCCCGGCGATGGCTCGACTCCAGTGAACCTTCGGGGGCCGACTGAGCGAACTCTCATTAAAGGGTCTCAGTCAAACAGTGAAATTTCAGCTGTGGCTCTAAATGAAAGCGGAGGATTTGAAAAACAAGTCACCTTCGCTGCCTCTGCTTTGTGCCGCCGTCCTTTGTGCGCTCTGATTGCTAAGCAACTATGAAATTACGGGAATCAAAAATGCCAGCTTATTCTGCCGCTGTAATTATTTTAGCTCTTAAGTTTCACTGTGGCAGCTTAATGCCGCCATTATAATTATAATTAGCATGAGAGGGCGTCCCGTCGCCAGAAGGTCACCGGTTTGATTCCAGGAGGAGGCGACGTGTCCGTCAGCAGCAGCAGAGCTTCCTGTTCAATCAGAGGATCGTTCTGCAGATTCTCATCAACCTTCTCTCTCATTATTTGTCCAAGTTTCACATTTATTTGTGCTTTTATTCTCTGAAGAAAGAGTCGATCATGAACCGGTCGATCATGAACCGGTCGATCATGAACCGGTCGATCAGGAACCAGTCGATCATGAATCAGTCGATCATGAACCAGTGATCATGAACCGGTCGATCATGAACCGGTCGATCATGAACCGGTCGATCATGAATCGGTCGATCATGAACCGGTCGATCATGAACCAGTCGATCATGAATCAGTCGATCATGAATCAGTCGATCATGAACCAGTCGATCAGGAACCAGTCGATCATGAACCAGTCGATCATGAATCAGTCGATCATGAACCAGTCAATCATGAATCAGTCGATCAGGAACCAGTCGATCATGAATCAGTCGATCATGAACCAGTCGATCATGAATCAGTCGATCATGAATCAGTGATCAGGAACCGGTCGATCATGAACCGGTCGATCAGGAACCAGTCGATCATGAACCGGTCGATCATGAACCGGTCGATCATGAACCATTCGATCAGGAATCGGTCGATCATGAACCGGTCGATCATGAACCGGTCGATCATGAACCAGTCGATCATGAACCATTCGATCAGGAATCGGTCGATCGTGAACCGGTCGATCGTGAACCGGTCGATCGTGAATCGGTCGATCGTGAACCGGTCGATCAGGAACCGGTCGATCGTGAACCGGTCGATCAGGAACCGGTCGATCAGGAACCGGTCGTTCATGAACCGGTCGATCATAAACCGGTCGATCATGAATCGGTCGATCATGAACCGGTCGATCATAAACCGGTCGATCATGAATCGGTCGATCATGAACCGGTCGATCATGAACCGGTCGATCAGGAACCGGTCGATCGTGAACCGGTCAATCAGGAACCGGTCGATCATGAACCGGTCAATCATAAACCGGTCGATCATGAACCAGTCGATCATTAACCAGTCGATCAGGAACCAGTCGATCATGAATCAGTCGATCAGGAACCAGCCGATCATGAATCAGTCGATCAGGAACCAGCCGATCATGAATCAGTCGATCATGAATCAGTCGATCAGGAACCGGTCGATCATGATGAGCTCTGCTGGGATAGACAGAACAGGTTATTTTCTGTACAACACTTTGGACAAAGTTTGAGTTTTCATAACCTACAAATGTTACAATAAGTCAAAAAAAGTGAGAAATGCAGAAATCCCACAAAATTAAACAACTAAACATATTGTCACAATCTGTTGTGTTTATGTGTTGGTGTTGTTGCTGAAAGATGAGTCCGTCTCTAACAGGCAGGTTCTTTTCCACACGTCTCACAGACCTGGATGAGGTTTTCAGATCTGAGATTAGGACTTTCCAAGGAGAGCAACGTGAGAGCTCCAGAAAAACAGGAGCATTTTCTGATCACTGTTGAGAAATGAATCTGTTTGATGATGTCACTTCCTGTTTTTGCTCCCGTCATGATTTTGTCACTTGGACTTGAACCTGCTGAACAAACGAGCGTCAGTCTTCAGCTCTGGGCTTGAAATGACGGGATGAAGTGGAAACAACTTCGAGCACGTTCAGAGCTGCAGTGCAAAGTTTTGGGAGAATCTGGGCGTCGACTCTGAAAGTAAACTTCTTGGGAGAGACTCTGCTTCTCACACTCCTGCTCTCGTTGTTCATTCAGCTCAGTTCTTCCTCATTAGCGAGTCCGAACCTGAAGCTCTCCGTGAGGAAACTGCTGCACAGTTCGGCACGGCAGATGGATCCCAGAGCTTTTTAAACCCACTTCAACCAGAAAGCTTTTAACATTCAATTATCTCCTCCGACCGAGTCAGATACGTATAGATTGGAATCGATGGTCGTTCGCGAAGCTGCAGTTTGGAACAGATTTCCTTGAACTGTGAGTTCATCCTGACACTTTGCATTTTCTCACACAGGTTTCAGACTTTAGTTAAACTCCGACCCTCGTTCACACCAGTCAAAGGAATCAACCACACACTGATGATGTACAATCATGAAAGTCGTATCAGTCCTCATGTTTCCCTCCTGACCTTGGCAGTAAATCTGACTCTTCTGTCAGCGGCAGAAAAAACCTGCCGAGACAAGGTCATTTAATATGAGAGGCACAGAGCTCTTAATTAGACCTTTGGCAGTCGAGTGGCGTGCGGCAGACTTCAGCTGTCACCTGAACTCCGCTCCGCTGTCACCAAGATGGATTGTGATGGTGTAATTAATTTTTGAACCAGGTTGTTCAGGAGACTATTTAAATAATGGCGTCACTCTGTGAGGGGGGGTCAACTTTCTGCCTCTGCTGCAGCACAAACTTTCCCTTCACATCCAGCTTTACTATGAACTCAGGTATCAGAGCAGTTTTGTCAATACTTGTTGTGACGACTCTGCAGAATCGAATCAAGAAGTTATCAGTTAATAAAAGTTGTTTTTAGATGGAAAAGTTACGATGATGCAACATAAAATGAACAAACAGCAAAGAGACGTTTCATGTTTCGGAGTGAAGCTCAGATCAGGATCAGCCTGTTGGTTAAATACTGAGGATACTTCGACAGGATGGTCTGAGCTTCTTCAGGGAAAAGTAAGTGACACACTCACACGTTGTTTACTCGACAGAAAGAGCTGGAAGAGTTGGAGTTATCCTGAAGGCTCTCTGGCTTTTCAGTTCCACATCTCTGATGAGGCAGGACATAGATCTGTGGACACTAGAACCAACACGCACTGATTCAAGCTCAATCCAGGTTTGAATAAGTTCGATTTTCTGGGTAGATTTCAAAATAAAATCAAGGCTCATCCAGACATTTATTCATCAACAGTATGTGTGATGTCACATATTGAACATGGTGCCTGTTGTGTCCCTCTTTGACTGTCTTTGACATCAGGTCTATCATTGAAAATTACAGGCGGCTTAATGGGAACGTTATTGTCTTGCTTCTCATCGTGGCCTCTGTGATAAAAACACAACTTGGATGACTGTTGCTTGAAAGGTTCAGGTACAAATTTAACCAATAACAAAATGTCATTTAAGGCTTGTTTGAGGTTTTGGCCTCTATTAAAAATAAAAAACACATGTAATTGCAAAGATCAGTCTCAGCAGTGAGAGTTTAATGTCTCTGCTCTTCCACTTCCTGCGACTGATTCGATCTCACACTGAAGATCTTCTTGGGATTCACCTTTCCGAAGCCGCGGACCAGAGGCACCGACAGGCTGCAGCGAACACGGAGCGTTAATGAAAGTCGTCCACAGGCTCGTCCTTCAGGAGCTCCAACAGAGGCCACATCTATTATTTAAGGAGGCAGCAGCTCGGTGTCTGAATCCTGAAGACGTACGAAGGCCGGTCGACACAACACTTTCATCTGAACACGATGAAAACACGACACATCCTGTTTGAGCTGCAGGACACAGAATGAACAACACTCACAGGAGCCATCTCTGGAGGACGAGGAAAAACCTGGAGTGAACAAAACTGAAAAAGTGACAAGATGCTTCGATGCATTTCAGATCATGTCTCTGATGAGTCCAGGTGTGATCAAGAGTTCAACATCTGGAAAATATTGACTAATGTGAAAACTGCTGGTTCCTTAATGTTTACAACTATCATTTATTTTGAACGTGAGATTTTTACGAAACACAATGTTTTTAGATAGAGAAACACGTTTTCTGAATCTTAATCTGAAACTAAGAATTTCATTCATTCATTCATTCATTCATTCATTCAAAACTGAACCAGTTTGCTTTTGTTGCTTTTATATTGGTAAAATTCCAAATCTCAAAGATGAACGATAAGAGTAATTTATCTGTTTTTTTATTTTATTTTATTTTATTCTGAGTTATTCTACCAGTTAAAACACCAACATGAGGCTGAAGAAGCTGGAAGCTGCTCGACGTCATCATCTTAAAAGTTTCTCCTTTTCTGAACTGTGGGTCTAAATGTGGAAGAGGTTTCATTCTTTACAGTTTCTAAAATAAACTTTGGGGTAAATTTACACTGAGCTACATGAATAAAAGTGAGGCGACATATTGTGTTTGTTGGGGACAGATGAATTTGGTCTCAGTGAGTCTTTGTGTTTGTGGGATTGAGTCCAGATAAACGACAGTGTGTGAGTTGATGGTGAGGAGGTTTCAGAGTTTTTGGAACAACAGTGGATGAAGAAGATAAATGAGGCTTTGATAACACAGGATCCTGCTGCTGCTGCTTCTCGGTCTTCATGTGATTCATGAACTGTTCAACAAACACAGAACATCAGACTTTATTCTTCAGCAAACCATCCTGAATGTTTGATTTGTGCGAGGCCGGCGCTGGATGAATTTGTCTCCTCGATGTTATGTCTGCTGACACGTGATCCCACGGCGCCGCTGCTGAAACATTCATGTGACGGCGGCAGAACGAAGCCTCAGACGTGACCGGGTCGTGTCGCGCTCCTGTTGGTTCTGCGTTATCTCAGTGTTACTGTCAGGACGAGTCGCTTCTCTTTTCATCTCTCTCTGTGGCACACACACACACACTCTCACACACACACACACACACACTCACACACACACACACACACACACACACACACAGACACACACACACACACAGAAACACACACACATACACATGCACACACACAGACACACACACACACACACACACACACACACACACACACACACACACGCAGAAACACACACACAGACACACACTCACACACACACACACACACACGCAGAAACACACACACACACACACACACGCAGAAACACACACTCACACACACACACACAGACACACACACACGCAGAAACACACACACAGACACACACTCACACACACACACACACACACACACACACTCACACACACACATACACACACACACACACATACTCACACACACACACTCACATACTCACACTCACACACACACACAGAAACACACACACACGCAGACACACACACAGAAACACACAGAAACACACACACAGAAACACACACACACGCAGACACACACACACATAGACACACACACACAAAAACACACACACGCACACACAGACACACACACACACACACACACAGACACACACACACACAGAGACACACACACACACACACACACAGACACACACACACACACACACAGAGACTTGATAATAACATTTTCCTTCTGCTTTTATAATCATGAGGACATTTGCATAAAGCAGACTCATTCATTCCTTAAAACCCTGAAGTCAAGTCTTAATAATTATCCTCATTGACCCAAAATCTCTGTCTCTCTCTCTCTCTCACACACACACACACACACACTTGACAGCAACAACAAAGACTTCTGCTCTTCCTGCTATTTTTGGCCATAATTAATTCATGGAGGATGCTGTGTTGTACGTCTCTCAGCGACGGCCGCTGCTCGTGTGTCCTGACAGCTCGGGCAGGAGGAGTCGCTGGACAGCTGGCCACTCTGCGGGGGGGAGGGGGTGGGGGGCGGGCATGTGCATATATGGCATTCATTGCTTTTGTGTGTGACTCCTTCTGTCTGAATTTCATTTCAGTTTATCGACATTTGCTGCCATGCATTTGTGTGTGTGTGTGTGTGTGTGTGTGTATGTGTGTGTGTGTATTTCAGAGAGGTGGGCTCTGGGGAGGTAAATAAGCTCAACACATGTGGTTCACTTGATTACATAAGAGCAGAGAGTGATGCTGTGAGAGGAGGAGGAGGAGGAAGATGAATGGAGCAGGATGCTGGAGGAAAACACTGCACATAAATGTAATTGAAGGACTGCAGCGGCTTCGTCAGTAAACTCCTGCTACACTCTTGTTTTCCTCTCTGTCATATTTCTCACTCAGATTTATGGCAGGGAGCGGAGAGGATCTTTGCAGAGGGAGCTCTTTCACCTGGAGGATTTGGAAGGAACAAACTCACTCCAGCTTTAGGAGAAGCTTCATTTTGTGGCTCTAACGAACCAAAGTGCTGCCGACAGCTGAGCCAGCTCTGCACTGCAAACACAGAAAAGTCCATTAAATGAAGTGGAGGCTCGCTGGAAACCATTTTAGCTGCTGTCCCACCTGCAGCAAGAACAATAAGGCTCCGTCCCAGATCCTTCCTTATAAAACTATCACATCAAAAAAAAACCTAAAGGACCAGGAAGATCATTTTTCTTCCGTCTAAGATTCTGCACCAAACACTGTTCAAACTGAACTTTATTTACACAAATGAGTCCAGTTTCCTCTGCAGGTTCCAGAGGTTTGAGTTTATATTTTATTAATATTCACGTTCACCTGAGGATGATCCCTAATGTTCATAGTGACCTCCTGACCCCCATCACCAGGACGTAGTTTCCATGTATATACGAGAAAACAGTGGCCATGAATTCTCATCACATTCAGGCTCCACAGAGGATGAACCACAACTGGTGATGCTGTGTTAGTGTTGCTTATTTTCACTCTTGTCTACATGCTCGTGGAGGATTTTAATAATCGTCCTGAAACAGCTGCAGTAACCAGCTCTGACTCCAAACAGCATTACGACTCTCTGAAATATTGTTATTCTCAGTCGCACAAAAAAACAAACAAAAAAAAAGCTTCTTACACATTTGAATATCAGAGGGAAACTCCTTCGTTCAGATTAGTTTTTTCTCGCAGCCTCTAAAATTAGAAGCAGGCGTCTGTGAGGAGGTGGTTCAGTGTTTCTCACTCCTGCAGACAACACTGATGTGAAGTGGAGCATCGTCACGGTTACCTAACACACGTCTGTCAGTCAGCCATTAAACCAACAGGTGAAATATTAACGAACACTTCAAATGATCTGTGGTCACCAGCGTTTGCATCAGAGTGAAGTCAGATGTTAAAGTTTTTCACGTCTCTGCAGCTGAATCAGATTCACAGCTGAAGACGAGCAGGTCCTGAAGAGTCCGAGCTGCTGCTTCACTGGAAACCTGATCAGAGGCTTCACTCGGTTCAAAGTTACTCTGATGGTTTTCTATTTTCCCACTTGGTTGTTTGCAGGAAGTGAAAGGAGTCAAAGCACTTCCTGTTGTGCTCATGATGAAGAGCAGGACGTTCTCATCGTTCCAGCGCAGGAGGGAAACAATAACTTTAATCTGCTTCCTTTTAAAATCAAAACTAAATTCAGAAGAAGAATTTTGATTCCTGATGTTTTTTCCAGAATGTGGCTCTAAAACAAATCGTCTTTATTTAATCCAGCCTCAGATGTGACAGAGCCTTCAGCTGATGGATGTGGAGCTGCTCACATTCAAAAATCAAAGTCCTCAATCTCAAACAGTTTTCTTTATCTCTGTCCCTGAGCTGTCGTCTAAACTCGACTGGACCTGAACCACAGAGACTCTGATGGGAGCCAGAGCTGGAGCAGTTACTAGTTTTAAACAGGAAGTGACAAACAACCCATTTGTGTCATTTAGCTCTGAGCTCAGAAACATATTTCTCCTGAAAAGCAGATGAGTGAGACGAAGTGCTGACCTGCACTCGTCAGGAAAATTGATTTTTTCCCAACAACTGTCTCGCTGAAGGACATGACGACAATGAAAATGACAGAGTGATACAGAGCATAATGACAGCGTGTTGTCCTGTCGTGTCTCTGTGGGACGGGGACGAGGGAAACTTTGTCCCCGGTGGGAAAACCTTTGAGCCCTGTTTTAAAATAAAGTATGAGCAACCTTCATGGTTCAGCTGTGTCTCTGGAGAAGTTCATCAGAAGTTTATTAACTTTATTATGCTCGTTATGTTGATTAGAAATACTTCCTTCGTGTGGCATCAGGTTAGGGTGAGGAGTTTCATTTTTGATTGTGGAGGAGATGGGAAGGTGCAGTTCCTTTAACGGCCACTAGATGTGAAATCTTTATTGAAGTGAAAAGGAAAAACCCCAGCTTCTCTCAGCATTGCCTGTAATTTCATTTTCCACAGGACGTCTGAGTCTTAGTAGCTAATTTCACTTCCCAGCGTCTGTTACAGTCGTTGATTTCAAATTTTCAAGATTTTCTGAAGTTCGACAGCCTCTTGACAGGCATCTTGAATTTAGTTTTGTGTGGGTGTTTTGAATGAAGCTGCTGATGTGAACGAACCAAATCAAATGAATATGAATGTAATGCTGATGTATAACGTGCTGTCGGTCTGATCCTACTCATGTAACAGGGAATGACACTGACGGCATCCAGCAGACTCTTTGTTTGCATTGAGAACAAATAAACATAATCCAGACGCACACAGGAAAAAAAAAACGATTTAAACTCCCGTGGTTTTGTATATTTCCTGTTTCGTTTTGTTTGATTTGATCTGATGAATCGCAAACAAACTCAAGCTGTGACACATTAATCATGGATGAGCGATACGGACGAGCACACGTTTCATAAAACACACTTCCATCAAAGAATGAAGAGAGGAAGATCCCAGAGAGAGAGAGACAGAGAGAGAGAAAGAGCTGAGAGAGGTGAGTGATATTTATATAGATGGAGGCAGCTTGTTGTGAGAGAAGAAGTGAGGAAGAAGAGATGGACGAAGATAGAAATAGAAGAAGAGAGATGCGGCTATTCTTTTGGTCTCGCTCCAAAAAAGACTTTTTGGTTTCGGAGCTTTTAAATTCCAGAAATAGGATCATCCTCGAGGGCGAGACGAGTTCAGGGAGATATATTTGGGCAAAGAATCCAGGGCCCACAATCAGACCGTTTATTAGATGCACCACCTGGCCAAAAGTATGTGGACACCCACATTGCCTTGTTGAACATGTTCTGAACGGTCTGTCCTGGTTTGAGGCTTCGGGACCTGGCTCCATTCAGACACATGAGCAGATGATCAGGTCCAGTTTCAGTTTGTTAAGGTCTCATCCTCCCTGCGGCCTGTTGCTCTCATGTGCTCACGTCTCAGTGAGATTCAGATTTTTAATATTGACACTAATGAGCATCTGAGCTGCACAGAGAAAACGAAGGTCATTAAAAGCTCCTCCTCCTGCTCATGAGGCTCCTCCTCCTCCTCATGAGGCTCCTCCTCATGAGGCTCCTCCACGCGTCAGAGCGGCAGGTAATCACACGTTTGTTTGGGTCTGTTCAGATGGAAATGAGAGCTGTAGAAACTGATCCAACCACAGCTCCACTCCAACATGAAGTGTAGAAGTGAGCTGAGCTTCTCAGCCGAGTCCAGACGACTGAAGTCTGCAGAATAAGGTCATGCATTAAATTCATCTCAGACAGTTTTATGCATCCAAACTTTTGCATGTGGTGAAGAGAATCTGAGACTTTACACTTGGACCTGCTCCTGCAGTCATGTGACGCCTCATGTTTTCATCCAGGTGGTCTCGCTCTTGGTTTCAGATGAGAATGATTTCTTGCTCTTTCAGTGGTCGTCCTCTGACTCCAGCTTGATGACCTGAGACTGGTTTCAGTCTGGTGTGCTCAGACACCTCAGGTCTGGGGTTCATGTGGAGCCAGATTGACGAAGACTTTCCTTCTTTCTGTCTGAGTCGCAGTCACAGAAACAGTCGGAGGAGACAGATTCTGTTACAGAGTAATCTATTACTCTGACAGAACAGAGCAGCAGTCTTATAATATCTAAGCTTGAAAAGGAGACGCTGACTTCCTGTGTCAGGTCTCTTCTCTCGTGTCCAGCATTTTAAACTGTGTGCGTCGGTGTTTCAGAGCGAATCAAGTTTCGACTGAATGAAGGAAAAGTAAAGCTGCTTATTGACTCTTTGCCTCGTCATTCATGATCAGCCTGAACAGAGAGGAGCTCTTTCAACTCCACATCGTTCTGCAGCGCGTTGCACGAAGAGTGAGAGGAGAGAAAAAAACAACATGAAAGGATTTTGCCTTTTAATTGGAAGTTTTGGCTTCAGTACTTTGAAGATCCTGCTGCTTCCTAAGCACTTTCTGGGCTGTAATATTCCTCCCTCCGTCCACCGCAGACGTGTTTATTCAGGGACCGTCTGCGTGTCGGACTCTTCAGGCCTCATGCTGCTGCTGTGGATTATTCTCGCAGTGTATTTTGGACAGTGCGCTCTCGCACCAGAAGCTTTCTCCGACATTGTGGCACGATATTTAGCAGAATGACGACTCTTTCCTGAGGCGCTGTTTTTTTTTATTCCAGAGTTAATGGGATTAGTCCGACTGAATCCACCATATCGTTTCTCTCAGAGTCCTCTGCTCGGCGTGAGACCGACGAGGGGAACAGGAAGTGGAAACGAGTCGAAAAATAAACGCAAGCTGAAAATGAAAACAGCAATTTTACAGTGGCTCCTGAGTGTATGTGTAAAGAGAAGAAAACAGTGATAGAGAAGCAGGGATGGAGTTCAGCAGAGAGAGGCTGGTGAATGAGACAGAGAGCGAAGAGAAGGAACGTGTGAGCGACAGAATGAGACAGAGCTGAAGCTGTGAATGAGGCAGAGTCAGAGTGTGGTTTGTGCCGAGCAGCTCGTCAATGAAAGGAAATAATGAAAGACAAACAGGAGAAGCCAGAGTCTGTGGAAGACGACAGAACGACGGATTAGTGCACAAGCAAATATGAAATTTGAATGAGACAGAGGAAGATTTTCAGATGAATGACGAGAACAAAGAAAACGTCAGAGGACGACGAGAAGTGTTTTGAAGCGAATCTATTTAGGTCACAGCTGCAAACAAAGTGCGAGTGTGACATGGTTTTATGTCTGAGCAGCTTTCACCACAACATCTCTTCAATGCACAAATGATTTCTGGGAATTTCTGTGCATCGTGTCCAGATGAGGCTGAGAGCAAAGACAGACACCGGCTGTGATTTCCAACCGCTTTAAAAGCTCAGACGTCATTTTATAAAGATTTAAAAAGGTCAGTGCAGCAGAAGTTAAAGTGCACCGAGCGAGCATGTCATGTTCTACACTGTGTGGAAATTCATCGTCGTTCATCCAACAGGACAAACGTCCACACGTTCACGTTAGCGCTCTGAGAGACGCAGCCTCAGAAATGCTCCTAACATCCACCTTTTTAAAGTGACAGGTCATTTATTTTGGCCGTGCAAACACATGATCATCACATGACTTAAGATATATTAAACCTTAAAAAGTCCCACAGTGGAGAAATTTGCAATGCACAGCAGCAAAGACACCAGGACAGTTAGGAGTGAAAAAATGAAAAATATAAACAAGCTAAAAAGTATTTACAAATTTAACAAATCAACATGAAATTATATACAGATGTACATGAGAATATTGGTATAAGAAATATGACCAGTAAAATCAAACCAAGTATAAATATGAAAAATATTGCACTTGACTATAACAAAATGAAATATTGCACAGCAAATGGAATCTGGAATAAATATAAATATACAGGCAAAAATGAAAAATATAAACAAGCTAAAAAGTATTTACAAATTTAACAAATCAACATGAAATTATATACAGATGTACATGAGAACATGGGTATAAGAAATATGACCAGTTAAATCAAACCAAGTATAATTATGAAAAATATTGCACTTGACTAACAAAATGAAATATTGCACGGCAAATGGAATCTGGAATAAATATAAATATATAGGCAAAAATGAAAAATATACAGGCATTAAAAAGAGTATTAGATAGATATCATGGCGTCCACGAGCTGCACATCCAGCAGACACAGAACAACATTAGCATGAATTTGGAGTCATAAGTCCAATATTCACTCCCCTTTATTATAATTAGTTTTCATTAGTAAGTCGCTGCCAACATTTTGGAAATTTTGTTTTCTGTCTTTAACTGAGAAATCTATATCAGTTTCTTCTCATTAAGTCCAGTAAAGGTCTGATTTGTTTGGACGAGTCACAGACTGGACAGAAACTCACAGAGCAAAACAAAGATTAATGTTGAACCAAGCAGAGCTAATATTTGCTGAACCCCACATGATGTTTGTACGACACAACCAAGAACTTTTATTTCTGCTCAAATTCAACTTTTCCAAGTTCACATGTGACTCTGAAGCTTCTCAACACTGAACTCTCTGAAGATCTGCAGCGCTTCTCTCTGCTCTAATAAACCTTTCAGCATCCAGAGCTTGATTTAATCAGTGATATCAAAGACAGGAAGTCAAGTAAGAACACACCTGAGGTTTCACAATAAAACAGGAAGTAACTCAAACCAGAGAGCTCGATCAGAAAACACTCATATGAATCACATTCACGACTCTTTGTCATTGGTTGGCAGGATTTCAACTGTTAAATGTTTTGATTTGCGATGAGAGCTGGAAGGACTCAACCATGTCGACTGCTGTGATCGAGCGGCGACGGCGGCGCTGCTGACAGGGAGCAGACGGGCCCTCCCTCCTCGCCGGCTTCGGGACATAATCAGTGTGATGGCCGTCCACGTGAAGTCACCACTGTTTTTCTGCCGCCTCCTCACACGCTGACTCATCATAATCAACATGTCTTTGACTCATCGTATTAACATGCATAGTTGGCTCACGTCATCCTAATAACACTAAAAGCCAAGGATTCAGTGTTGAGTGAATTTGACAGCCGTCCGCCAACCGCCGCTTCTCCCTCTCCATCTTTGTATTCTTCATTCATTGGCAGCCCTCCCCCCCCCCCCCCATCACAACTCTCCTCCCTTTCTTCCTCACCTTGGCTCCGGCTGCTCCTCCTCTGCCTCCCACTCCTTCTCGTCTCTTTCGCTCCTTCATCTCTGTCTCTTTCCAGCTCCATCGCTCTCTCTCCATCTCTCCCTCCTTCACTCTTTCTCACTCCTCCTCCTCCTCCTCGCTCCATCTCGCAGCACTACTCACTTATCGACTCGAGGGGAAAGAAACAAACTTCTCACGTTGTAGCTCTCAAAGTTTCTCAGAGAAATAAACTCTTCTTCTTGTGTTGTGTAGAAGCAGAGCAGGAGTGGAGTTCTCCTGGAGTCTGGGCTGCTCCCCTGCCGGCCGCTGCCTTTTGAAGAACTGGCTCTTCATGATGCTCCTGAACGAGGAGGTTGAATCAACGGAGGCCGCTCGAGTCAACTCTGCCGAAGAAGAGCTGCGTCACATCGGTCCTACGTTCACTCTGATCAATAAAAACACAACCGATGTGACTTTTTCGTCCCAGTTACACACAGAGCTGAACTGTTCGAGTGTCCACTGTTCTGCTGCTCAGCCTGCAGGACCAGTTGTCCTTGAGCAAGACACCAGGTGGTGCGAGCGGCGACGGTGAGCTGAGGGTTGTTGGTTTGAACTCTACAGTAAATATTCTGCACATTGACCCTGCAGCTGCACCGGTGTGTGAGTCAACCAGGACCTGCAGCTGTGTGAGTGTGTGTGTGAGTGTGTGTGTGTGAGTGTGAGTGTGTGTGTGTGTGTGAGTGTGTGTGTGAGTGTGTGAGTGTGTGAGTGTGTGTCTCTGTGTGTGTGTGTGTGTGTGTGTGTGTGTGAGTGTGTGTGTGTGAGCGTGTGTGTGTGTGTGTGTGTGTCTCTGTGTGTGTGTGTGTGTGTGTGTCTCTGTGTGTGTGTGTGTGTGTGTGTTCACACTGTTCTATACGAAGTCAGCAATGGAGAGACAGTTGTATGAATCTACCTAATGAACATACAGAGAAGCTGGACTCCATGTGTGACCTGTGTGACCTCCAGCAGCAGCTTCCACTCGTCTGGTTTCAGGCTCCAGATGTTTGAACCTGCTGCTGCAGGGATCTGCTCCCGTTCAGGTCCGGCACTGACTCGCGGCTCCAGCTCGTCCCAGAGCTGCTGGACGGGGTCGAGGTCGGAGCTCTGTGCACAGCGTTGTCACACCGGAACAGGAAGTAACCTGTAAACTACTGACACAAAACTCATCCTCACTGCTGCTGACAGTTAAAACAAAGATTCTGTTCCACTGAAAACTGTTGACAGGTTTGAGCCAATTTTCTCTAACGTGTAATTAAATAAAATTATATCTATTATTGATCGATTTAATTGACATATAATATTTGAATCCATCAGTTGGTTTGAAAAACCAAACGCAGCCTCAGACCTGGTGAAGGTTTGAATAAATCCTCTGGGTTTGGGTGAAAACTCACGTCCCAGATTCTGGACATGAGACGACGCTGTGTGTTCTGAGCTGATTATAAAAACAGTCAAACACAATGACGTGAATGTCGAGTGAGTCGAGGCTCTGTCTCTTTCTTTGCCTCCTCGTTTTCTCTCCGTCTTTTCACTGATGCTTTTTGGCATCTTTTCTCCAAAATGACACTCACGCGTTCTGAATCTCATTAATCTCATTTGATTTAATAATAACACAGATTTTTTTTTTTTGACTCATCTGTCCTTTCAGAGCTGGTTTGGTGAAAGTCTTCGGCAGCGTCAGATTCATTCCTGTCACTGATGCTTCACTTCTCTTTTTTCTGGACGACAAATCTCGTAGATATGAAAGATGGAAAATAACAACTTGTTTTTGTTTTTCTCTCTTAATTTTCTCTTAATAGTTTTTAACGACCGACACTTTATTTAGCAAATTTTTAAAAAACGAGATTATCACTGTTTCTCATTTATTCCTTTGTATTTCCATGTTCTAAAATGAATATTGGATTATTGTTACAATCTCTCATCCAAAGCTCGCTGACTAATCTTTCTCTTTCAAATGTTAATACACCGACAGCCGACCTCGCTCAGCCACCTGTGAGGTCGTCGTCCGTGTTGACGGAGAAATGCAAACGATGATATTGATGGATTTACAAAGAACGTATTGATCTCAGCGCTCAGACCGAGGGAAGGAAATAACAACTGCTGCTTGTTTCAGTGACAATGAATGAATTTCCTCACACGTCCCAGAACAGTTTGTCACTACAGTGTTACATAACAGGAGTCTGAGCCTTCACTGTGGCCTGATGAGTGAATACAAGGTCTGAGATTCGGATCAGAAGGCGACACCTTTAAGCTTGAGCTGAACGGAGACAGTTTAGTGCATGATGTCCTCTGTGTTGGACCGTCCAGTCGGGGACAGTTTAAAGTCTTCATAAAGACAAATAAAATACAAATCAGTGAAGAATTTAGTTCAATTTTCACCTAACTTCAAATAAAAAATAGCTGTAGTTTTAGGTCTGTCATCACTTCCTGTTCATACAAAATGAACTGATGCCAAAATAGTGACCTGCCAACATTAGCACATCATGTACTCTGGTATACTGTATTGCAGTAATTACACAGTCAAACAAGCTACTACAAGTGAGGGCGGAGCTGAGGCGGGTCGAATGAACGCTATTGGCTGAAAAAAGCCGCTTTATTTGAAATAATCAAACTAGCTACAGCTAACCAGCTAGGTTAAATGCTAAATATCGTTGCTAGCCGGCTAACCCCTCGACGATCTCTTTCCCAAACTCAGTGACTAGAATTAGCCGGGGTGACGCCCTTTAGACCGTCAGTGGCTAGTTGTCAATCAAAGTGGCGCCACTTAGATTGACAGCTATGAACTGTGCATAATGATGTATGCTGTATATTTTAAACGAACGCCTTATAAAAAAATTCCCCCCCCCCAGAGTTGTCATGGAGTAGAAAAACAGCTTATGAGACTAGAGCCATGTTTTGAACTAGGCTGTAAATATGTTTTTTTCTGTCGTAAAATCGGACATTTTAACATGGGGCTCAAATGTAATTGACTCCCTTCTGCGGTCTGCTCTAGTGGTTATTGGAGGAACTGCAGCTTTTTTGCACTTCCGCATTGGCTTCATTTTTCAGCGCCGGAGGTTGCCGCTTGATCCACACATGATAAAGGCCTTATTAGATGGAACGTGTAGTTTTTAATCACCAACACTGATCAGATGTCTGTTTTTGATGACTCGTCAAAACGACCTCCAGGCTAATTCAACGTGTTGCAGAGAGTTCATGGCTTCTTCCATTCAACCTCACTGATTGTTCTCTGTGTCAGGAATCTGTTTCTTTGGCTTCACTCATTCAGATTTGACTGAATCCGTTCATTATGTTCATTATGTTCATTAAGTTCATTATTTCTGTCTCACATGAATGTTTGTGTGGTTGAAACTCCAGCCTGCAGAATTCAAACTCCTGTCTCCATTTTAAGACAGATCTCTGCAGCCATGCTCCTGATGACGACAGTTTGAATCGTTCGCCGTGGCTCCGGGTCAATCGCACGTCTTCTGACAGACGAACGAGAGCAGTCAGAGGTGTTAAACACACCACTTACTGCTCTCAGCGGCAGTGACAGCTCCTCCGCTTCATTTCCTCATCATCCACCACAGAGACACCCAATCGATACCGACTTTAAAGTATGGCAAACAGAGGCTCTGCTTGTATTTTTAGACAGGCCGACAAACAGCTCTGAGCACTTTGATTCTCGGCGCCGTCCAATCAGACGCAGGCTGATGAGACAGAGAAACAAATTCAGATGTTATTTTCACACAAAGCCGATTTGGTTCGGATGAAAACCACAAAGCCTCTGATCTCTGACGAAACCTCGCCGGCGGATTTGTCCTCTCCGTCTGAGGTTTTGAGGTCAAGATAACGACAGGAGTTCATTTCATGTTTAGAATCATTTTTAATAGAAAATATGCTTTTGCAGCTCAGTCAGAGAAAAACATCGAAGTTGGTGGTGTCGTTCTATACAGATGATCATGTGCTCTTTTAAAGGTGCTGATTGGACGTCGGCACAGGAAGGAACGTGTCCACACAGACAGAAGTCAAACCTTTGTTAAGCGTATTTAATGACTGAGGAAGTGATGTCACGTTGGCGGGTCGTCCACCGCCCACATGAAACTGTACACTGTTAAACATATTTACATTAGAAACAGGCCTGTTGTCTTTTCATGGAGGGTTCGATCCTTCCATTGTTGCTGATGGTGAAACATCTTGACCTTAAAACATCTGTTACCATGAAAATCTGTGTTTCTTACAACCGTTAATTTCCAGGTTTGGATGTGTCTCACGGGTCACATGATCATAAAACCTTCATAGCAGCGACAGCGTGTTTCACAGTCTTGTCCACAGAGAGCTGTTTGTCGGTAACCACAGAGGGAACGTGGTGATTTAATTGGTCAAAGACACATCGCACCCATGCAGATAAAACCCATAAAGTGCAGCGAGACGGGCTTTATGGGTCGTTAAGCCCGGCTGTTGTGGCCACCAGGGAGCGACGGCGCCACCTCCTCCTCCTTCATCATCATATATGTACACAATACACGTGTTGGTTAACAGTATGTAAAAACAACATGGGCCCCGAGGACGAGTCTCTGTTGTCTGTGCTGACAGAACAAAGTCCTGCAGGATCAGTGCTGTTCGTATAATCCCAACAAAAAGAACATCCCCTCTGGAACAAGAGCTCGGTATAAAGGTGATTAAATGCCCCGAAGCAGTTTGTTGTGGCCTCTCTGGACGAGAACAGCTTATGAAGTTCAAACATTTCAGACAGTTCGTTTAACAGTTTGTATCTTAAATAATTATTACAATTAATCATTATGATCCAGGAAGAAAAGGTATCAAAATTTTCTCATCTTTTTTTTAATTTGTTACTTTTAATTTTTTTTGTTCAAGAGCATTTTGGGTCAGTTTCATCCTGTGTCAGTATATGAGTTGATCTTTGGTTGGTTTGAGTCAAGCTGCCAACAACACAGAGCTCCACAGTGTATAACGGG
>JBBMOC010000526.1:0-12500 GCA_037975185.1 Centropyge bicolor
CTCAGGTTAATAGCTCTCACTGTTTGCAGGTCACATGCATTCATCAGAGAAGATAAAGAGACGAGAACAAGCTGCAGGGTTTCTGCAACCAAGTTATGGTTAAGACTCTTTAAGACCATTTTAATATCACATAGAAGGCAACTTAATAATTTCTTCCAGGGAACAAGTACATGAATTTATTAACTATTATATCACATTGTCGCCAGCAGAACCAGCTGTATATAACTGGCAGTAATAGAATGAATCAAGTAAGTTTTTGCTAAAAATGGCACCGGCCCATTATGAGCTGATGAGTTAAGACCTGCAGGACCCTCAAGATACTGTTGTTCCATTTGTGTTGCATGATGGTTATGCTCTTTTTAACAATCTATTTAAAAATATATTCAGTAGTTTGCAAAGTAAAAACTGGTCAAATCTGAGGTTTAAGGTTTAGTCATGAAATTGGAAACAGTAGCTCAGAGAACAGTCTTACCACAGAGTGTGTTTGGTGGCTTTAGATCGAATCACATGATCATCAGGAGGCGGAGTTTGAACATTTGAAACTGAATTGCTGATGCCAAAACTCAGCAATTCAAAAAAAGGACATTTAAACATCGATGTGATGCAATCAAAAGATTTTCTCAAGGTAAAAATCAGACTATAAAAATATTTCAGTTTTGAGTGAAAATTGGGTGTAAAAAACATAATTTCCTGCTTTAACCATGTAACCAGTTAAACCATTGGTTTTAAATGGCTTTAATTCCTCAGGCCCATAATTAGCAGCCAATTAGTGTTTTCTCAACATTTTAAATAATCTTGTACATAACTGGTCGGTCGCACGAGAACTTTGTTTACTGTAAACTGTGACTTCCTGCAGCAGGAAGCAACTTTTCAATATGAGGAGACATAAAAATCCAGGTTCAAAATGATCAGTTTGTTATTAAAAACAATGAGCTTTGTGTTGACTTTTTCAGAAAACAAACACATTCCTCAGCACATTTCTGCCAAATGTGAGTAAAAGCACACTATTGAAAAGCAAAGTTCAGAGAAGAATTTTTTGTCAAATGCCTCTGTCTGTTTCTCCAAATCAGCTATTTACCATTTGTGTGAATGGAGTGAACAGAGACACATTCTGCATCTGCCTCCATCATCACAGATCTGTGTCCCAGTTTCAACATCAGGCCTTCGAACTATTTCACCCACAATGTTTCTACTCTTTGTCTGTGTGTGTGTGTGTGTGTGTGTGTGTGTGTGTGTGTGTGTGTGTGTGCCATAATGAGGCTGGATCCATGCAGGCACGGCCTTCGTGTGAGTGACATTAAGATGAGAGAAGAGCAGTGAATCACTCTGACTGTTTGGTGTCTGTTGCACATTACAGAAGACATTAAAGGGCCTCTGTTTCAGATGGAGCCACAGCTTCGTGCACTTATCCAGAAATGGGGATCGGGGCGCCAATTCAGGCTCCACAGACACTTGTGGGAATTCCCTGAGTCTCAGAGGATGTTCGGAGGAACTTCAAGTTCAAGGGGTCCCGAAGGGGGTTCAGAAGGGCAACAACTTCTAGCATGCCTTAGTCAAGCTGAGAGTGCTTCCAATATGGATGCTGCTGCAAAGAAGCTAAATATCTTATAGCTAAATATAATGGGGAAGATTTCCACAAATCTTCAAGCACAGAAGATCTATACAACCAGCACAGATTCAAGGTATGGAAATCACTAGGGATGCACCGAAATGAAAATTCTTGGCCGAAACCGAAAACCGAAACACCGAAATAAATTATTATGCCAATTATTACCATTGCATTCGTGGCTATGACTGTGTACTAACCTCACTAAAATCAAGGCATTGCAATTGCATAAATTAATATTAATGCTTCAAAGAATAAATCAATTGCAAAATTATGAAAATATTTATTAACAGTGACATTAAAACTAGCTATTAGCTATCCGTGGGTCTTTCTCAGATATAATGAAATGCATCCACACTGCAGACATGTTGGCAACTATCCAGACGTGCGCATGCCGGTAGGGTTGCCAAACATCCCGAAAAATACGGACTTGTCCTTTATTTGAAAATTAAATGTTGCGTCCTCTTTTGAACTAATACGGGACGCGATTTGTCCCGTATTTCATAAATGTCCCATACACATGTCTGTCACAAACACATTTCAAGACTAAATGTAACAATAATGAACTAAATAAAACACAGGAAAGATTAAGGCCAGCTAAATCTGTGTGCCGGGGACCATATGCCGGGGACCCCGAGAGGACCCGCTGCGCTCTCTGCCAATCAAAAAGCGCGCATTTTAAAGATGGATAGAGGCAGCAACCGCCCGTGGTGGGCGTGTTTTTTCTTCGTCATCACAACGTCTTGTTTCGGCCGTGTTGTTTCGGTGACAAAAGTCTTTCGGCCGAAAACCGAAAATGCACTTTTGAGCCAGTTTCGGCTGAAAATTTTTGGTGGCCGAATTTTCGGTGCATCCCTAGAAATCACACATTATCACAAAGGACAATCACCAACAGAAATCATTATAAATGTGTCACAAAAATAGGGAAAAATCTGATATATATCTAGTTCAACTATTTAACTGATTGCTTGGTGCAAAGACACCTAACTTTACATTATCATGAAAGTCAAACATCACATGCAAAGCATAATTTGCAGACAGGCGGGAATGTTACAAGCAGACTGTGCAGACACGGTCAGGTTGAAACGTGTGCACATGTGGCAGGTTTAATGAAGCCATGAAACCAGTAGCTGAGGTTTGGATCTGGCTCAAAGTGAAACCACATGTGTTGCTTATCACAAACATCATGAACTGATCAACATGAAAACACCTTTTCTTCGTAAAACTGCATGCACTAAACCACATTCAGACACGCTGTATGACGAAGCGTTTCTCTGTGAGAGAGAGCATGTGTTTATAGAAGTGAGTGTAAGAATAGCTGGAATACCTGAGGGAGCTTCACTCTTTGACTTACTGTGTTTTAATGGGCGGCTTCAGTTGTTTTTTTAAAGCGCCCTGACACGACAAACCAAGCGCACCTTAAAGAGAGGGAAGGGCCCGAAGGAGTCAGCTGCTTCGAACATGCTCCCCACCAAAGCCTTGACTTTTAACTACAACAACAGGACACGTCCCTGACGGCCGTTACACTTAATTCCTCCTTTAAATGCAAACTGTCGTCTTGTCATGTGACGTACTCTCAGACCTTCATGCTCTCTGATCAAACCCTGAATTATAGTTTGGATATAAGTTTGGTAACACTCACCTGCCACTGCTACAGAAAAAGAGAAATATCAAGAAAGCTCAACAGTTAATGTGGATATGTGATCAGAAACATATGAGTTATGTTATTCCGACATTAACAAGAAAAGCTGATATGGACTTTTGAATGCCAGTTAAATATGAAAATCAGCTACAGTGAACAAAATCAATCGATCAACTGTTTGGTCAATATAATATCAGAAAAGGAGGAACAATGTCCATCAGAGTTTCCCTGAGCTCATGTGTTAAAATGTCTGGTTTAATTCAACCAACAGATATTCAGTTTGCAACCATATAAAACGGACAACTTTTTTTTAATTGAAAAATGAATCAAATTATTAATCAATAGTATAAAAATTGCTGCCAATGAATTTCATGTTGATCAACTTGTTGCTTCAGCTTTAGTAACTTTTTTAAATCAAATGTTAAATTATCTCATATTAACTCTGAACAAGAAACACTTTCTTCTCTCTACAAAGTCCTTGAGACACAATCAATAAAAATAAACCTACATTTAGAAACGAAATTACACAACAACTCTGGGAGTGTTTCTCTCCGGACAGCAGAGTCAGAGTGATGTGACATTTTTCTCTGATCCACTCTGAGCTGACTCACACTGAGAAAACCAGCGTCTACAGAAACAAGAAGGAACGGACATCACGTAGGTCTGATACAAGAAACCGCGGCTAAAGCACCGAGATTACAGCTCACAATGTCCACCTGCTTTCTGGAGCCTCCTCTGAGGTTGTGAACGACTTATCCATAAGAGGCAGTTTGGGAGCCGGCGGTGTCCGAGGGCCCCGCACAGCCACACAGGTACGTTCAGTCATTCCAGCAGAGGAGACGTCTCCTCATCTGTGGTTGATGCAAATCTGCTTGATTCTCCCATTTTACTTTTGTTTGACCTGTTAGGACCTGTTTACCTTTATGGATTTTTTTAATAAATGCAATTTCACGACTTCAGCAAATTTGCAGTATAAACACTTTAACCTGAGTCAGATCAGCCAAAATAACTGACACCTCCTCTGTGTGTGTGTGTGTGTGTGTGTGTGTGTGTGTGTGTGTGTGTGTGTGTGTGTGTGTGTGTGTGTGAGGAATGACCTGTAGAGGAAGGTTTACCTAAGTTTGAAGTTCAAAAAAAGCTAATATGGAGAAGAAGAAATAAAGATGTGAGATAGTCACTTGTTTTGTACAGTGACGCTGCAGTTTGCAGTACACTACATTGGTATTATTACACAGCTCAGTATGAACGTCCTGCTGCTTTTTAAAGTGCATTTTTTGTTGCTTTTTCATCAGGTCAGAAACAGTTTAACTCTGCACTGCTTGCAAATGTGTGCATGCTTGAAGGCACTCTGTACAGCGTGGTTACTATTCATGCCGCTGAGCCTGCCTGGAAATAGAACGAGGCAACTATAATCTAGGGAAATACAGTTTTTTCCCACAGGTCCAAAATATACTTGGGGATGTTTCCTCCTTCTGTCAGGGAACCACAGACGTTTGGACTCAGGGAAAGAAGCTAAATCCAATGTTAGCTGAGTGATTAACGGTGGCTAACGTTCTGACAAGCTCTGGTTTGTTAACAGTCTTGGCTTGTTGACAACACAGCCTCCAGTTCCAGCTGTTTGGGATGAGGTCCACACCGTGTACTCCGTGTACTCCGCTTTATTTGAGCTATTTAGGAAACACCTGCGCTGCCATCTTGTTTAAATCAACAAGAGCAGAAGTCTACAGCAGATGTGGGCATTCAAAAATCCATCAGACCACAATTCAGAGTTATTACATTCAAAACATATCTGAGCAGCCATTGGTGTTACAGATCCATTCATCAGCAGCCAATCAGATTGCAGAGCTGACCACCAGAGATGAACTCAACCACAGAATCAAACCCATCAAACAAAGTGGCCTGTTTACTTTTCATCATGACAAAGCAACTGGTGACATCATGTTCTGGATGATGTGGTTTCAGCACTGCAAAAATTAACAATCTAACCAAGTTTTTGAATCTTGTATCTATCCAAAAAGTCTTTTTGATTTTGAAATAAGTCGAATTATGTCAGATACTGCTCGCATGACCACCTCTTAGCTTAGAAATCTTGTTTCAATACCATAACCTCCCAGTAAGGTATTAGCTATTATATATTAGGTATTAGCTATTATATATTAGGTCTTAGCTTAAGCTAATCATAACTCTTGAATTAAGAAGAATCATCTTGTTCAGGTGCTCTTGATTTAGGTTTTTTTCACTAAATTTAAGTTAACAAAAGTGAAATAAGAATTGAAAAGCTAGTTTTGAGATTATTTGACTTGCATAAAGTACTTGAAATAAGTGTTTCACCACTTATTTTAAGACATTTCTCACTTGTCTAATACATAAATATTTTTTCTTATTTCAAGAAATCTTACCAAGTGTGATTATCTTACTGCACTGGCAGATTATTTCACTTAAATTTAGTCTGTATCTGCTCAAACCAAGTATTTATTTCTTATATTAAGACTATTAATTTTTGCAGTGAGCCAGTAAGCAGTTTTCTTTACGAACCTGCCAACTTCTCTAACTCAGGTAGATGATTTGCAGTGAGCCTCAAGTTGTGCCAATGCTCCCGTCCACGCACCTTGTAAACACCTCCTGCACGAGGCTTTACAGGAAAGTGAGTGTGTGTGTGTGTGTGTGTGTGTGTGCGGTACATCCTCCCATTGTTTCAGGCCTCACAGGGGGTAGCCCTCTCATACTATTGTTCCACTTGTAGCAGTATTCACTCAGCTAACACACACACACACAGTCAATACTTCAAACACACTGTGGAAACAAACACACCAAATGCAGTTTCTTTACTTTGGACAGGCGGAGAACTTTAGCTCAAGACTCCCATTTTGGCCGTGAACACAAAACTCCTTTCAAAATGTCAGCAATTTAACAGAGAAGTGCAAAGAAAGGCAGAACAATTATTTCAAATTTCCTTCATGGTGCTTCTTGTGAAAAGAGTAATTTCACAGCATTAAGAGCTTCTTGCTGTGTTGAATATACTATTAGCATCATATGTATCTGTGTGCTGCTCCATCAGCTGAGATTATTTCCCAATAACCAAAGTAGAAGAACAAGAAGAACAAGAACAAGTCTGAAGTTCTCTCTTGCATGAAACATCGTCAGGTCTCAGAGAAACCTGAATTGCACCACAAATTGGGTGCAGTTGTTTTTATCTGCACAGAGGGAATGTCCTGTCCTTTACTCTGTTAGATAAATGAGTAAACACACCAACACGGGAGGTGGAGGAGGAAGAGGAGGTGCAGGAGGAGGAGAGGAGGGAGCTGAGGAACACAATACCCTGACGAATACAATGGCCTGACACACACATGTGGCTTTGACTGATATAGCATTTTTAAGGGTTAAGGCTCAAACAATATGAGATTAAGAATAAGTGTTTGTCATGTTTAATATGACACAACAGGTCAATCATTGCAACAGCTGCTTGACTAACTGGTTTTACTATTGTAGACCAATACTGCTATTTTTGAACTCGTCAAACAATTCTTTTATTATGACCACAGTCATCTCAAAAACAAACAATGACGTCTGATTTTTACTAAAAAGATTCTATCAATAACATTGAATGAAATGGCTCAACCCGACCGAGCACTTTGCCCAAAACGCATGTGTGCTCTTACCACCTGTATCTCATGTGTGTACCTTAGTTTAACCATTAGCAGAACGGCCCTGAAAGCAAACAGGGACCAACCATGAGGCCACCGCACCGGAGGGAGCACCATGAATCTGCATTGCTCTATTATTCAATTATAATCAATATCCAGGCAGGAGCTGGCGACTTCACTGCCCAGACTCACAACACGTGAAGCAACAAAGAGAAACAGAATCCAAGAAATCAGCTCTTTTGAGAAATGAGTGAACAGAACAAACACTCTTTATCTTGGTCTTTGTCTGTCAAATGACGTTTTAACATTTAGCTCATTCAAAAATAAAACCAAGCAGATCAGATGGTCGAGTAACTTGTGACGAGAAAACGCACGAGACTAAGAATTTCTTTGTCTGTTTTTAACACACACAACCTTCCAGATGTTAAAAACAAACAGGATTATTAAAGCGCTGTTACCTGGTCTTTCCTGCCCACCACAGAAAACCACATGTTGCAGCCGCTCGGTGTCCAGAACAGTTCACTCTGGGATGTCCAGACTGGGACACACACACACACACTAATGCACACACCTTCTTTTATCCCAGAGTGTTTCAACCTGCTCACATGCACCGACAAGTCCCAAACCTCCCAATTACACCCTCAGGGAGTAATCCATTCAGCTGAGCGTCTACGTTCAAAATCACTATTTACTGCTGGAAATGTGAGACAAAAGAGTCATGTGAATTCCTGCGTGTGTGGCAACTCAGAGCAGGTCATTTTCAAAAGCTGGACTTATTAGACTCCTATAAAAACAAGTAGTGCAAAGTTTTAAAAAAAGAGCTGTGTAAATTCCGGTACATGTGGTTAAAAAGATGCAGTAAATTCCTTCAATGTTCCCAAGTGCAGAAAAATTCCTCCAGCAGCTCCTAATTGCAGTGTGTTTGTTAAGAAACAGTGAGTCCAGGCGGCGATCCAGAGGTGAAGTGTCGGCTGGGACGCCGGCTGGCCAGACTGAGGTGGAGCGCTGCTGCAGCTCCACCAGGCAAATACACACCCCCCCCCCACACACACACACACACACACACACACACACTTATATAACAGGACAGAGCTCAGCCCAGTTTACCAAGAATCCAAGCAGCTGTTTGACAAAATTCTCTCTACCTGCCTTTCCCATCCCACACACACACACACACACACACACACACACACACACACACACACACACACACACACNCACACACACACACACACACACACACACACACACACACACACACACACTCCTCCTCACAGCTTTGAAAATAAACAGAGCAAGGAGGTTTCCTCAGTACGTCCTTCCTTCCCACTCTTCCTCTCCACACACACATGCACACAGCCGCACAGGAAAGCTCTCGCCTTGAGCAGGAAGCTCACTCTGCTCTAAAGAAAGAGAGAGCGAGTCTTCATGTTTCACCCAGAGAACAACTACTATCATCATTAATGAAATGAAAATCAAGTTAACACGTCCGTATGGTGTTGATGAGCATCGTGGCTGCGAAGAGACTCAGCCACAGTTTCATACTTCACATACCTCAGGAAGCAATTTCATCACCTTGGTGGTGCGGCTACAATGAAATGAGCCGATAACAGAGGAGAAGCCAGGTGTAGCTACATATTGATATTTTGCAAGCTAAGAGACATGTCCTGTTTTCAATTGACAAGTTGCAAATGGAAAAATGCTGAGGATCTGAAAATAAAAGAGCTAAACTTCCAGAGAAAACTCAGGTTTGTAGAGTTTTGCCACAAAATTTATATTGAAGCCTGACGCTGTTTCATCCTTTCATATATGGCTTGAAGGTGTTGATGAAGAAAGTTACAGCTCCTCAAAACAGTGCTGCATTAGATCACAACTATTCTTTATGATAATTCTGACAGAAAATATATTCTTAAGAATCAGTTCCTGGTTCAAACATGTAAGTCTGAATTACTCTTCTGTCACTACTTGCCCTTGTGCAGCATATAGCAGTCAGACCTGGTGAAGTGAGGAACATCATCTGAAGGGAAAACTGTTGACGGAGAAGCCTTAACGCAGAATTACGCAACCGTCTGGCTTGTAAGTGCAGGGTTTCCCCCACAGGAAACATGTTAGTCAAAGTGGACGTCCGACTGTGCTGCATTTTCTCTTTGTCATTTTAAAATAAAATCCGAGCACTATGGGACAACATGGTGACTCTGAGGGGCATAAAATGTACCTGTTTTGTTTTCAGCTTTAGACCCCTGTGATTCCACATAGAAAAAAAATGTAAAACATGGATGAAAGAAACTTCAGAGCAGGTAGTCTGAATTGACAAGTGGAGCTTTTCTGAAGGAAGATGCAGGATGAATAATTTTTTTAATGCCATTAAACGGTTTAATGCTCAGGTTGAGACTGCAAATGATCAGTCTTTCATATAAAATTGGAGAGAGACGATAAAGATGTTGATAACAGCTGGATTTATTTTATTTTCACACCTGATGGACTGTTTTTTTTTTATATATAAAATTGAGTGATCCCCTGTCTTCCATATGTCAACTTCATTTCCTGCAGTCCAACCTGTGAGATAACATGATAGTTTACAGGTTCAACATCCACCTATCTGTCTCCAGCATTACTGACTGTGGCCAGCAGATGTCGCCACTGTGCACATCTGTCTTCTTTTAGACACTAATCATGATTTTTTTTTTTTAATCATTATTATTTTTGGGTGATTCTTGAGTGTGAGGAATTCACAAGATCCTGAGTTTGGCAAAGGGAAACCTCTTAAAAACTCATCCATCCTAATCCATCCTAATATAATCACATCTAACTCTACTCCTTTAGGCCATTCAGTTAATCCAATCCAACAAGCATAAACAGCTTCCAAAACAAAAAACGGTTGTTTGCCAAGTTTGCAACTAACATGAAGAGAAAAGCATGAATCTTAATTCATATTTCCTGATATCAAAGCTGCCCTTTGGCTGAACCTGTCAACTGTTTAATATATATAATAAACAACATGGACAGAGTGACCCACAGTCCCACTCGAATCAGCCCACCCACCACACCCACACCTCTGTAACAGCAAACTGAAACGACCACGTTTTTGTCCAGAGCTTTCTCTACAGTGTCACTGTTTAGTCTCTGCACCGCCGTCAGACTCAACAATGAAAGCAGTCTATTTAAAATGTGTCACTCAGCCTCACACACACACACAAACACACACACCGACACAAATCCAGCGAACTCCGTCTCAACAGCCAAGATAAAAACATTCGAGATATTTTTGGATTTCCTGTCAGATTCATGCCAATCCCTCACAACTCTGCTTTAGAAAGGGTCTAAAAAATATATGACTTCTGCCTTGAAAGAGAAGTTTTCTCACCAAGAAACTTTCTTGAAAAGCTCAGACAAATCTCAGATCTGCTGTAGTTTGGATTTAACACACACACACACACACACACACACACACACACACAGGTGCTATTTCCTACCTTGGCAGCCACGATGCTGAGGCCCATGCCGTTGTGCTTCTTCAGGGTTACCGTGACAACCTCCGGCTCTTTCCTCATTGGCTGAAACGAGAGATGGACAGGAAGGACAAACTGTGAGTGAGGATGAAACCTCTACGATGCGTCTAAAAACGGCCTGGGGCGAAGTGAGCGAATGTCCTCTAGTGTGTTCCTTGTGTCTGCCTCTGAGACATTACGGAGGAGACTGTGCAAAGCGCAAAGAGGGAGGGATGAGAAAAGGGAGGGAAGGAATGAAGGAGGGATAAAGGGGAAAAGGGGAAGACCACAGAGGAACCTGTGGTCGCTGGAAAAGAGTCAAGAATGAAAACCACATCATGGCTACACACACACACACACAGACACACAGACACACACACACACACACACACACACACACACACACACACACACACACACTAACACACACTAACACACACTAACACACACACTAACACACACACTAACACACACACTAACACACACACACAGGGCTGGGTGACTGGGCGGGGAGAAAGACAGAAACAAAGAAAGAAAGAGAGAGAGAGAGAGAGAGAGCTGCCGAGGTTTCCCACATCATGAAAACATATTCTGACACTCCAAAATAAATACGTTTGTGTCAGACTTCTACAAAAGTATGTCTGCGCCGTAATGTGTTTTTTTCTGGGCGTGTACTTGCCTTAACGTCTTAGCTGAGCGTGTGCAGTTGTGTGTGGCTGCACAGCAACTACAATACAACTACAATGACAGAGCTGCACTGCAATGACATCTCAGCTGTAACTACAGTGACAACCAGAACACACACACACACAACAGGAGCAACAATGATGCTTTCAATGTACACAAGTGCATGTCAGCGTTGTTTTATGATAGACTTGAAAAATGTGAACTTTTCCTTTGAGCTTCTGTTAAAGCTTTTTACAGGCCAACTTATATAAGGCTTTCACCATAAAGCAGCTTTATGCCTTTAGCGACGACTTCAGCAACTAAAAACTTTCTGTCGCGTAAAAGTAGGTCTGCGTGTACATTTGGACATTTTTAGATCTTTTTTGTCCACAAGTCAGTTTGAATTCTACAGGGAGGATTTGTATAAGAGAAGCCACCATGAGCTGGTCAGATGGAAAAGTGGACGTTAGAACAGTTTGTACAAAACGCAAACCTCTGATGTGTGTGACACCTTTTTCCTTTATAGTGGATCCAAACCTTGGGAAAGTATGGTATATGAAGAGTGTATGTTGTGAAAATAAACAAGATGCCAAAATAGCAAACACGTTCCCGATGCTCTCGCTCCGTTTCAGTCACCACCCAGCTCGAGGGGCTGTTTAAAAAAATGTATATAATTACAGGATTTCAATGGCTGCTGTCATATCAACAGTGAGAAAGCTGTCACACACTTAACGACTGACATTTGTGTTTACTGTGGCGATAAATCAATGCACGCCAAAAATAATCAATGCAAACAGCTATAACGTTATATATAGGCAGTTTAGTTTGTGCAACGCTAAAATGTGAGTATTGGAACAAACTGGGTGTTGATCTGGATCCTGATTCCATCCATAAACAGTTTGACAGACAGTTTGTTTGAAGCTTGGTTTAAGGTCTTGTTTTTTGCTTGTATTTTAATATTTCACAATCCAATGATACCTTTCAGCTAGAAGCTAAACTGTCCATTTGAAATAATGTTAATGTTCTGCATTTAGTATTGATCAAATGAGAAATTTGTAAACACACTTCAATCATCAACATCAATTCCATCGTGCTGAAGAGGATCAGAGCAGAAATGTGAGACTACAGTGAGCTACAATGAGCCCCGCCCCCTCCAGCCTGCATGAACACACACCATTCATCAAAGTGTGTGTGTGTGTGTGTGTGTGTGTGTGTGAGAGAGAGATGCCTGCATTATGTCGAGGCTACAGTCATGAAATAGCAGAGGAGGGATAAACAGACCAATTACAGAGGAAGTGGCTCTGTGTGTGTGTGTGTGTGTGTGTGTGTGTGTGTGTGTGTGTGTGTGTGTGTGTGGCAATGAAAAAGCCGTCTATCATTTACTGCTCCCAGCTCACCAGCCAACTACTGTAGAGTGATTGGTGTTGAATTGTTATAGTGTGTGTTCGGTGTGT
>JBBMOC010000526.1:23175-33685 GCA_037975185.1 Centropyge bicolor
TTCAAGAAAGTTTCTTGGTGAGAAAACTTCTCTTTCAAGGCAGAAGTCATATATTTTTTAGACCCTTTCTAAAGCAGAGTTGTGAGGGATTGGCATGAATCTGACAGGAAATCCAAAAATATCTCGAATGTTTTTATCTTGGCTGTTGAGACGGAGTTCGCTGGATTTGTGTCGGTGTGTGTGTTTGTGTGTGTGTGTGAGGCTGAGTGACACATTTTAAATAGACTGCTTTCATTGTTGAGTCTGACGGCGGTGCAGAGACTAAACAGTGACACTGTAGAGAAAGCTCTGGACAAAAACGTGGTCGTTTTAGTTTGCTGTTACAGAGGTGTTGGTGTGGTGGGTGGGCTGATTCAAGTGGGACTGTGGGTCACTCTGTTCATGTTGTTTATTTCATCACTCACCTCTGATGTATTGGGAAATTATTCATCTCAGCGCTGGGTTCCTGTGTATTAAACAGTTGACAGGTTCAGCCAAAGGGCAGCTTTGATATCAGGAAATATGAATTAAGAGTCATGCTTTTCTCTTCATGTTAGTTGCAAACTTGGCAAACAACCGTTTTTTGCTTTAAAAGCTGTTTATGCTTGTTGGATTGGATTAAATGAATGGCCTAAAGGAGGAGAGTTAGATGTGATTATATTAGGGTGGATTAGGATGGATGCCTTTTTAAGAGGTTTCCCTTTGCCAAACTCAGGATCTTGTGAATTCCTGACACTCAAGAATCACCCAAAAATAATAATGATTAAAAAAAAAATCATGATTAGTGTCTAAAAAGAAGACAGATGTGCACAGTGGCGACATCTGCTGGCCAAAGTCAGTAATGCTGGATATAGATAGGTGGATGTTGAACCTGTAAACTATCATGTTATCTCACAGGTTGGACTGCAGGAAATGAAGTTTACATATGGAAGACAGGCGATCACTCAATTTTATATATATATATATTAAAAAAATCAGTCCATCAAGTATAAAATAAATCCAGCTGTTATCAACATCTTTATCGTCTCTCTCCAATCTTATATGAAAGACTGATCAATTACTGTCTCATCTGGAGCATTAAACTGTTTAATGACTTAAAGAAAATTATTCATCCTGCATCTTCCTTCAGCAAAACTCCACTTGTCGATTCAGACTACCTGCTCTAAAGTTTCTTTCTATCATTTTTTTTCTACATGAAATCACAAAGGTCCAAAGCTGAAAACAGAACAGGTACATTTTATGCCCCTCAGAGTCACCATGTTGTCCCATAGTGCTCGGATTTTATTTTAAAATGACAAAGAGAAAATGCAGCACAGTCGGACGTCCACTTTGACTAACATGTTTCCTGTGGGGGAAACCCTGCACTTACAAGCCAGACGGTTGCGTAATTCTGCGTTAAGGCCTCTCCGTCGACAGTTTTCCTTTCAGATGATGTTCCTCACTTTACCAGGTCTGACTGCTGTGTGCCGCACAGTGGCAAGTGGTGATAGAAGAGTAATTCAGACATTCATGTTTGAACCAGGAACTGATTCTTAAGAACACATTTTCTGTCAAAAAGAATATAGCCGTGATCTAATTCAGCACTGTTACAGGAGCTGTAACTTTTTTCAAGCCATATATGAAAGGATGAAACCGTGTCAGACTTCAATATAAGTTTTGTGGCAAAACTCTACAAACCTGAGTTTTCTCTGGAAGTTTAGCTCTTTTATTTTCAGATCCTCAGCATTTTTCCATTTGCAACTTTTCAATTGAAAACAGGACACGTCTCTTAGCTTGCAAAATATCAATATGTGGCTACACCTGGCTTCTCCTCTGTTATCGGCTCATTTCATTGTAGCCGCACCACCAAGGTGATGAAATTGGTTCCTGAGGTATGTGAAGTATGAAACTGTGGCTGAGACTTTTTAACTTGATTTTCATTTCATTAGTGATGAAATGGATAAAGAGCTAGGTGGTAGTTGTTCTGTGGGTGAAACATGAAGACTCGTTCTCTCTTTCTTTAGAGCAGAGCGAGTTTCCTGCTCAAGGCGAGAGCTTTCCTGTGCGGCTGTGTGCATGTGTGTGTGGAGAGGAAGAGTGGGAAGGAAGGACGTACTGAGGAAACCTCCTTGCTCTGTTTATTTTCAAAGCTGTGAGGAGGAGTGTGTATGTGTGTGTGTGTGTGTGTGTGTGTGGGATGGGAAAGGCAGGTAGAGAGAATTTTGTCAAACAGCTGCTGGGATTCTTGGTAAACTGGGCTGAGCTCTGTCCTGTTATATAAGTGTGTGTGTGTGTGTGTGTGTGTGTGTGTGTGTGTGTGTGTGTGTGTGTGTGTGTGTGTGTGTGTGTGGTGTATTTGCCTGGTGGAGCTGCAGCAGCGCTCCACCTCAGTCTGGCCAGCCGGCGTCCCAGCCGACACTTCACCTCTGGATCGCCGCCTGGACTCACTGTTTCTTAACAAACACACTGCAATTAGGAGCTGCTGGAGGAATTTTTCTGCACTTGGGAACATTGAAGGAATTTACTGCATCTTTTTAACCACATGTACTGGAATTTACACAGCTCTTTTTTAAAATTTGCACTACTTGTTTTTCTAGGAGTCTAATAAGTCCAACTTGAAAATGACCTGCACTGAGCTGCCACACACGCAGGAATTCACATGACTCTTTTGTCTCACATTTCCAGCAGTAAATAGTGATTTTGAACGTAGACGCTCAGCTGAATGGATTACTCCCTGAGGGTGTAATTGGGAGGTTTTGGACTTGTCGGTGCATGTGAGCAGGTTGAAACACTCTCTGGGATAAAAGAAGGTGTGTGCATTAGTGTGTGTGTGTGTGTGTCCCAGTCTGGACATCCCAGAGTGAACTGTTCTGGACAACGGAGCGGCTGCAACATGTGGTTTTCTGTGGTGGGCAGGAAAGACCAGGTAACAGTGCTTTAATAATCATGTTTGTTTGTAACATTTGGAAAGTTGTGTGTGTTAAAAACAGACAAAGAAATTCTTAGTCTTGTGCGTTTTCTCGTCACAAGTTACTCGACCATCTGATCTGCTTGGTTTTATTTTTGAATGAGCTAAATGTTAAAACGTCATTTGACAGACAAAGATAAAGAGTGTTTGCTCCGTTCACTCATTTCTCAAAAGAGCAGATTTCTAGGATTCTGTTTCTCTTTGTTGCTTCACGTGCTGTGAGTCCAGCAGCTCTGCTCGAGGCTGCGCAGTGAAGTCGCCAGCTCCTGCCTGGATATTGAACATAATTGAATAATAGAGCAGTGCAGATTCATGGTGCTCCCTCCGGTGTGGTGGCCTCATGGTTGGTCCCTGTTTGCTTTCAGGGCCGTTCTGCTAATGGTTAAACTAAGGTACACACATGAGATACAGGTGGTAAAAGCACACATGCGTTTTGGGCAAAGTGCTGGGTCGGGTTGATCCATTTCATTAAATGTTATTGATAGAATCTTTTTAGTAAAAATCAGACGTCATTGTTTCATTTGTTGTAGAATTTCTTTGGAATGACTGTGGTCATAATGAAAGAATTGTTTGACGAGTTCAAAAATAGCAGTATTGGTCCACAATAGTAAAACCAGTTTGTCAGGCAGCTGTTGCAATGACTGACCTGTTGTGTCATATTAAACATGACAAACACTTATTCTTAATCTCATATTGTTTGAGCCTTAACCCTTAAAAATACTATATCAGTCAAAGCCACATGTGTGTGTCAGGCCATTGTATTCTTCAGGGTATTGTGTTCCTCAGCTCCCAACTTTACTCCGGACAGCTGGGAAGCTCTCCTCCTCCTGCACCTCCTCTTCCTCCTCCACCTCCCGTGTTGGTGTGTTTACTCATTTATCTAACAGAGTAAAGGACAGGACATTCCCTCTGTGCAGATAAAAACAACTGCACCCAATTTGTGGTGCAATTCAGGTTTCTCTGAGACCTGACGATGTTTCATGCAAGAGAGAACTTCAGACTTGTTCTTGTTCTTCTTGTTCCTCTACTTTGGTTATTGGGAAATAATCTCAGCTGATGGAGCAGCACACAGATACATATGAAGTTAATAGTACATTAACAGAAGCTCTTAATGCAGTGAAATTACTCTTTTCACAAGAAGCACCATGAAGGAAATTACTGCACAGTTGAATTAATAAAAAAACACCTTCATTTAAATATAGTTTTGCTTTATTGATATTAAATTATTGTTCAAGATCCAAAGATCTGGAATAATTGTTCTGCCTTTATTTGAACTTTGCCTTTAAATTGCTGACATTTTGAAAGGAGTTTTGTGTTGTTATACAATCGCGGCCAAAATGGGAGTCTTGAGCTAAAGTTCTCCGCCTGTCCAAAGTAAAGAAACTGCATTTGGTGTATTTGTTTCCACAGTGTGTTTGAAGTATTGACTGTGTGTGTGTGTGTTAGCTGAGTGAATACTGCTAGCAGTGGAACAATAGTATGAGAGGGCTACCCCCTGTGAGGCCTGAAACAATGGGAGGATGTACCGCACACACATACACTCACTTTCCTGTAGAGCCTCGTGCAGGAGGTGTTTACAAGGTGCATGGACGAGAACATTGGCACAACTTGAAGCTCACTGCAAATCATCTACCTGAGTTAGAGAAGTTGGCAGGTTTGTACAGAAAACTGCTTACTGGCTCACTGCAAAAATTAATAGTCTTAATATAAGAAATAAATACTTGGTTTGAGCAGATACAGACTAAACTTAAGTGAAATAATCTGCCAGTGCAGTAAGATAATCACACTTGGTAAGATTTCTTGAAATAAGAAATAATATCTATATATTAGACAAGTGAGAAATGTCTTAAAATAAGTGGTGAAACACTTATTTCAAGTACTTTATGCAAGTCAAATAATCTCAAAACTAGCTTTTCAATTCTTATTTCACTTTTGTTGTTAACTTAAATTGAGTGAAAAAAAACCTAAATCAAGAGCACCTGAACAAGATGATTCTTCTTAATTCAAGAGTTATGATTAGCTTAAGCTAATACCTAATATATAATAGCTAAGAGGTGGTCATGCGAGCAGTATCTGACATAATTCGACTTATTTCAAAATCAAAAAGACTTTTTGGATAGATACAAGATTCAAAAACTTGGTTAGATTGTTAATTTTTTGCAGTGCTGAAACCACATCATCCAGAACATGATGTCACCAGTTGCTTTGTCATGATGAAAAGTAAACAGGTCGCTTTGTTTGATGGGTTTGATTCTGTGGTTGAGTTCATCTCTGGTGGTCAGCTCTGCAATCTGATTGGCTGCTGATGAATGGCTCTGTAACACCAATGGCTGCTCAGATAGGTTTTGAATGTAATAACTCTGAATTGTGGTCTGATGGATTTTTGAATGCCCACATCTGCTGTAGACTTCAACTTCTGCTCTTGTTGATTTAAACAAGATGGCAGCGCAGGTGTTTCCTAAATAGCTCAAATAAAGCGGAGTACACGGTGTGGACCTCATCCCAAACAGCTGGAACTGGAGGCTGTGTTGTCAACAAGCCAAGACTGTTAACAAACCAGAGCTTGTCAGAATGTTAGCCACCGTTAATCACTCCGCTAACATTGGATTTAGCTTCTTTCCCTGAGTCCAAGCGTCTGTGGTTCCCTGACAGAAGGAGGAAACATCCCCAAGTATATTTTGGACCTGTGGGAAAAACTGTATTTCCCTAGATTATAGTTGCCTCTTTCTATTTCCAGGCAGGCTCAGCGGCATGAATAGTAACCACGCTGTACAGAGTCCCTTCAAGCATGCACACATTTGCAAGCAGTGCAGAGTTAAACTGTTTCTGACCTGATGAAAAAGCAACAAAAAAATGCACTTTAAAAAGCAGCAGGACGTTCATACTGAGCTGTGTAATAATACCAATGTAGTGTACTGTACTGTGCATACTGCAACGTCACTGTGGACAAAACAAGTGACTATCTCACATCTTCAATTATTCTTCTACAATTTTAGCTTTTCTTGAATTTCAAACTTAAGTAAACCTTCCTCTACAGGTCGTTCCTCAGCACACACACACACACACACACACACACACACACACACACACACACACATACAGAGGAGGTGTCAGTTATTTTGGCTGATCTGACTAAAGTGTTAAAGTGTTTATACAGCAAATTTGATGAAGTCATGAAATTGCATTTATTTAAAAAAATTATAAAGGTAAACAGGTCCTAACAGGTCAAACAAAAGTAAAATGGGAGAATCAAGCAGATTTGGATCAACCACAGATGAGAAGACGTCTCCTCTGCTGGAATGACTGAACGTACCTGTGTGTGTGTGCGGGGCCCTCGGACACCGCCGGCTCCCAAACTGCCTCTTATGGATAAGTCGTTCACAACCTCAGAGGAGGCTCCAGAAAGCAGGTGGACATTGTGAGCTGTAATCTCGGTGCTTTAGCCGCGGTTTCTCGTATCAGACCTACGTGATGTCCGTTCCTTCTTGTTTCTGTAGACGCTGGTTTTCTCAGTGTGAGTCAGCTCAGAGTGGATCAGAGGAAAATGTCACATCACTCTGACTCTACTGTCCGGAGAGAAACACTCCCAGAGTTGTTGTGTAATTCACGTTTTAAGATTTAGGTTTATTTTTATGGATTGTGTTTCAAGGACTTTGCAGAGAGGAGAAAGTGTTTCTTGTTTAGAGTTAATATGAGATAATTTAACATTTGATTTAAAAAAAAGTTACTAGAGCTGAAGCAACAAGTTGATCAACAGGAAATTCATTTGCAACGATTTTTATACTATTGATTAATAATTTGATTCATTTTTCAATTAAAAAAAAAAGTTGTCCGTTTTATATGGTTGCAATCTGAATATCTGTTGATTGGATGAAACCAGACATTTTAACACGTGAGCTCAGGGAAACTCTGAGGGACACTGTTCCTCCTTTTCTGACATTAAATTGACCAAACAATTGATCGATTGATTTTGTTCACTGTAGCTGATTTTCATATTTAACTGGCATTCAAAAGTCCATATCAGCTTTTCTTGTTAATGTCAGAATAACATAACTCATATGTTTCTGATCACATATCCACATTAACTGTTGAGCTTTCTTCTCTTGATATTTCTTTTTTTCTGTAGCGGTGTTAGGTGAGTGTTACCAAACTTATATCCAAACTATAATTCAGGGTTTGATCAGAGAGCATGAAGGTCTGAGAGTACGTCACATGACCAGACGACAGTTTGCATTTAAAGGAGGAATTAAGTGTAACGGCTGTCAGGGACGTGTCCTGTTGTTGTAGTTAAAAGTCAAGGCTTTGGTGGGGAGCATGTTTGAAGCAGCTGACTCCTTCGGGCCCTTCCCTCTCTTTAAGGTGCGCTTGGTTTGTCGTGTCAGGGCGCCTTAAAAACAACTGAAGCCGTCCATTAAAACACAGTAAGTCAAAGAGTGAAGCTCCCTCAGGTATTCCAGCTATTCTTACACTCACTTCTATAAACACATGCTCTCACTCACAGAGAAACACTTTGTCATACAACGTGTCTGAATGTGGTTTAGTGGATGCCATTTTAGGAAGAAAAGGTGTTTTCATGTTGATCAGTTCATGATGTTTGTGATAAGCAACACATGTGGTTTCACTTTGAGCCAGACCCAAACCTCAGCTACTGGTTTCATGGCTTCATTAAACCTGCCACATGTGCACACGTTTCAACCTGACCACGTCTGCACAGTCTGGCTGTAACATTCCCGTCTGTCTGCAAATTATGTTTTGCATGTGATCTTTGACTTTCATGATAATGTAAAGTTATGTGTCTTTACACCAAGCAATCAGATAAATAGTTGAACTAGATATATATCAGATTTTTCCCTATTTTTGTGACACATTTATAATGATTTCTGTTGGTGATTGTCCTTTGTGATATTGTGTGATTTCCATACCTTGAAACTAGGGGTGCACGATTATGGCCAAAATGATAATCACGATTATTTGTATCAATATTGTAATCACTATTAATAATCACGATTATTCACTATGTTAGGTAAACCGTACCTTTTTATTGCACTTTTTTTTTAAAAGTCTTCAAATTGAAACTTAAAATAATCATAGATCAAACAATAAACTAAAATTCACCCAAAGACAAAGGGAAAAAAAATTAATATGCTATTGCAAAATGCAACTATAAAGTGCAAACAAACAGGAAACCGGCCTTATTGCATCCGTTATTTCAGCGTGTCTTTGAGAGGTGGGTGGATACGGTGTCGCCCGGTGCAGAGCTGCTGTTATGGTTGTCTGGGTTGGCGCTGGACACAGACAGGGATTTAGTGGAGTCAGTTCAATATATCTGCGATCAGACCAGGGACGTCCTGGCGAAAACGAACACAAATTACCGCTTGTGTGTCCCAGCCCAAAAGCCGGCCGCAATTGTGATTTGGAAACTGGCTACCGGCACTCACGATAACCCCGGCCCCAGCCCCTGACGTAGTCTGTGCTTAGCTCTGGGCCAGCGAAGAGTTGGTGTTTTTCGCACCTGGAGCCGGTGCTTACGTGGTGGAAACACTACTAAGTCAGACACTGACTCCGAGCTAGCACTAGCACTAGCACCAGCGCAGTGGAAAAGGGTCAACAGTAGATGTTGCTCCTTTACGAGGCACTAGCGGCTCCTCACTGTCACTGCCTGCTGCTCCCGACATTGCACTCTCTCACAGTTTAATCATTTGAAGCTACCGCTGCTGCAGGGTTCGCTCGCTTGCTGTTTAGGCAGCGTAATGATGAGGCCCTAACCTATGGGTCGCCCCCTGGTGGTTGGCTGACTATTGGGCTGGGAAAGTGCTTGATTTGACCACATGCAACAGAGCTCGCTTTTTAAATGTTAAAATCGCAGACGATCATCTTCATTTAATCGTGGCAGCCAAAATCGTGATCGTGATTAAAATTCGATTAATTGTGCAGCCCTACCTTGAAACTGTGCTGGTTGTATAGATCTTCTGTGGTTAAAGATTTGTGGAAATCTTCCCCATTATATGTAGCTATAAGATATTTAGCTTCTTTGCAGCAGCATCCACATTCGAAGCACTGTCAGCTTGACTAAGGCATGCTAGAAGTTGTTGCCCTTCTGAACCCCCTTCGGGACCCCTTGAACTTGAAGTTCCTCCGAACATCCTCCGAGACTCAGGGAATTCCCACAAGTGTCTGTGGAGCCTGAATTGGCGCCCCGAATCCCCATTTCTGGATAAGTGCACGAAGCTGTGGCTCCATCTGAAACAGAGGCCCTTTAATGTCTTCTGTAATGTGCAACAGACACAAAACAGTCAGAGTGATTCACTGCTCTTCTCTCATCTTAATGTCACTCACACGAAGGCCGTGCCTGCATGGATCCAGCCTCATTATGGCACACACACACGCACACACACACACAGACAGAGACAAAGAGTAGAAACATTGTGGGTGAAATAGTTTGAAGGCCTGATGTTGAAACTGGGACACAGATCTGTGGATGATGGTGGCAGATGCAGAATGTGTCTCTGTTCACTCCATTCACACAAATGGAAAATAGCTGATTTGGAGAAACAGACAGAGGCTTTTTACAAAAAATTCTTGTCTGAACTTTGGTTTTCAATAGTGTGCTTTTACTCACATTTGGCAGAAATGTGCTGAGGAACGTGTTTGTTTTCTGAAAAGTCAACACAAAGCTCATTGTTTTTTATAACAAACTGATCATTTTGAACCTGGATTTTTATGGCTCCTCATATTGAAGAGTTGCTTCCTGCTGCAGGAAGTCACAGTTTACAGTAAACAAAGTTCTCGTGCGACCGACCAGTTATGTACAAAATTATTTAAAATGTTGCACTAATTGGCTGCTAATTATGGGCCTGAGGAATTAAAGCCATTTAAAACCAATGGTTTAACTGGTTACATGGTTAAAGCAAGAAATTATATTTTTTACACCCAATTTTCACTCAAAACTGAAAGATTTTTATAGTCAGATTTTTACTTTGAGAAAATCTTTTGATTGCATTGAACTTTCCTTTTTTGGAATTGCTGAGTTTTGGCATCAGCAATTCAGTTTCAAATGTTCAAACTCCGCCTCCTGATGATCATGTGATTCGATCTAAAGCAACCAAACACACTCTGTTATAAGACTGTTCTCTGAGCTACTGTTTCCAATTTCATGACTAAACCTTAAACCTTAGATTTGACCAGTTTTTACTATGCAAACTATTGAATATATTTTTAAATAGGTTGTTAAAAAGAGCATAACCATCATGCAACACAAATGGAACAACAGTATCTTGAGGGTCCTGCAGGTCATAATGGACCGGTGCCATTTTTAGCAAAAACTTACTTGATTAATTCTATTACTTAGAGTTATATAGAGCTGGTTCTGCTGGCAACAATGTGATATAATAGTTAATAAATTCATGTACTTGTACCATGGAAGAAAGTATTAAGTTGCATTCTATGTGGTATTAAAATGGTCTTAAAGAGTCTTAACCATAACTTGGTTGCAGAAACCCTGCAGCTTGTTCTCGTCTCTTTATCTTCTCCACCACGGCTGATGAATGCATGTGACCTGCAAACAGTGAGAGCTATTAACCTGAG
>JBBMOC010000527.1:11367-33537 GCA_037975185.1 Centropyge bicolor
ACACACACACACACACACAGACACACACAGACACACACACACACACACACACACACACACACACTATCTGATGAGTTCATAGATTGTGCTCCTCCTCCCAGTCTGACCTGCATCAGACAAACCGAGCCTGTAGTCTGACTGTGAACTGACGGCCATGTTCCTCCTCTAACAGTCACCAGCTGACCAGCGCCATCAAACCACAAAAAGTCAATGTTCATCTGTGGTCGATCGGTTTGATCCAAACCAAAGTCAAAGCCTGTCTTAGTGAAACTGACCTTTCAGCTTCTTCTTCTTCTCTTTATCATCGTTTTATCCTGTAATGTTACATGAAATCATTGTATGTAAGTGTGTGAATCAGTCATCTGGCCTGGACTTCAGGCGCTTTACGACGCTGCTATGAAGGAGAAGCAGGACCTGGAGGACGACGCCCAAGCCTGCCGCCGCAAGATGGCCAACGCCACGGCTCTGATCGACGGGCTGGGAGGAGAGAAGGTCGGCTTCTTATCACCCGTCCATCCGACCTGTCATGCATCCATCAGTCACCCCCTCACCCTCTCCTGGTCCTGCTTGTTTCAGGTTCGGTGGACCGACAGCAGCACTGGGTTCCAGACTCAGATCGAGCACCTGGTCGGGGATGTCCTTCTGTCCGCGGGCTTCCTGTCCTACACCGGCCCCTTTAACCAGGAGTACCGCCGCCTGCTGCTGGAGCTGTGGAAGAAAGAGATGGAGGAGAAGGTCATCCCCTTCAGTCCCGTAAGACAGTCACCTCACTGACTCTGGCTCTGTTGGATCCAGATCAGCACCAAGACCTCCTCTTTTCTTTCACATGTTTTCCATTATTTATGTTTGTTAAATCAATAATAAATGTTTAGATTCTGACACTTTATTGACCATAAATGTCATAATTACTAAAGAGACTCAAAGCCTCTCAAAGTCAGATTGATCTGTTGGAGTTTAAAAGTTTAAAAATATTATGAGGTCACATGGAACTCTGTGCAGGACCTGAATGTGATTGGTCTGCTGGTGGACAACGCCACAGTGAGCGAGTGGAACCTGCAGGGTTTACCCAGCGACGATCTGTCCATCCAGAACGGCATCGTGGTGACAAAGGCGTCCCGCTACCCGCTGCTGATTGACCCCCAGGGCCAGGGCAAGACCTGGATCCAGAACAGAGAGAGAGACCAGCAGCTACAGGTGAGAACCTGTAGAAAAAAGTTTATTACCTTTACACCCTGGTTCACAAATGTACGTGCGCCTCCTGCTGGTGGGAACTATGAACAAACCAAAGACACAGGAAGTCAAAATCATTTTGGTGCTGTACTGATTCTCGCTCGTCTTCGTCTGTGTCCCAGGTGACGTCTCTGAACCATAAATATTTCCGGTCCCACCTGGAGGACAGTCTGTCTCTGGGGCGCCCCCTGCTGCTGGAGGATGTCGGGGAAGAACTGGATCCCGTCCTGGACAACATACTGGACAAAAACTACATCAAGTCTGGATCGACTTATAAAGTGGGACATCTGTGACTTTTCCTTTTTTTCCTTCTTTCTTTTCTACATGAATTGATTTGTAAGTAAAATAAAATACATACCATTCGTTCGTGGATGTTTCTTCCTCCCTCCTCCTCCTGCAGGTGAAGGTAGGAGATAAGGAGGTGGATGTGATGAAGGGCTTCACGCTCTACATCACCACCAAGCTGGCCAACCCGGCGTACAGCCCCGAGGTCAGCGCCAGGACAGCTGTGGTGGACTTCACCGTCACCCAGCGAGGCCTGGAGGACCAGCTGCTGGGCCGGGTCATCCTGCTGGAGAAACAGGTCACTACATCAGAGCCAGAGTTAGCAGTGAGCTGGTTAAAGACTGGGAACACATCAGAATCAGCTCAGCTTAACTTTTCCTATAAGCAGGATTGTTTGTGTCCTCTGAAGCACCAGTGCATTTTATGAACACTGTAACTATGTAAATCAATACCTGTGCAATGGTAAATGCCCACATAAACCTTAAACATCATCATGAATATGAATGATATGATGATCCCGTGGTCCCACCAGGAGCTGGAGGCCGAGCGAGTGAAGCTCTTAGAGGAGGTGACATCCAACAAGAGGAAGATGCAGGAGCTGGAGGACAGCTTGTTGTTCAGGCTGACCAGCACCCAGGGCTCCCTGGTGGAGGACCAGTCTCTGATCGAGGTCCTGAGGGTCACCAAGACCACGGCTCAGGAGGTACCTGTCTGTGTCTCCTCTTTCATTAAACAGCAGCTGCTCAAAGGACTTCGGTGTCCTGGTGAGATCAGATTAGGGTTTTAACCACATAGCTCCATATCAGGCTTCTGTTCCTCCTCCTCTCTTCCCTCTTTTCTTCCTTGCACACCTGAAGGCTCGGACCTTTTCATTAAATGTGAGAGTCCCCTCCTCCACCTCCAGCACACAGTAGAAAACCCCTCTTGTGTTCCAGGTGAGTGAGAAGCTGTCGGTGGCAGCAGAGACGGAGGTGAAGATCAACCTGGCCAGGGAGGAGTACCGCCCCGTGGCCACCAGGGGGAGCATCCTCTACTTCCTGATCGTGGAGATGTCGCTGGTGAACGTCATGTACCAGACGTCTTTGCGTCAGTTCTTGGGGCTCTTCGACTCGTCCATGCAGAACTCCGCCAAGTCGCAGCTCACCTCCAAACGTATCTGCAACATCATCAGCTTCCTCACCCACCAGGTGCTTCCAGTCCAAACCAAAGACGTGACCCTAGATCCCTTAATCCACCAATAACAGACATGATCTATCTGCATCTTGTATTAGTTGGCGTCATTATTGGAAAGTGTGTCTGTTCTGTCTGCACTCATCTGTCAGGCTGTGAACCACCTGACTGAGCTCCTGTGTGTCTCTGTGTCAGGTGTACTGTTACACAGCCAGGAGTCTGTATGAGGAACACAAACTGCTCTTCACTCTGCTGCTGGCTCTGAAGATTGACCTTCAGGCCCGAAACATCTCGCACCCTGAGGTGCTCACCTTTGTCAAAGGTCGCACTCCTCCTCCTCCTCCTCCTCCTCCTCTCTTCGTCCTTTTCTTCTCTCACAAAGTTTGTTGACAGTAGACGCCTGTCTGTGTGTAGGCGGAGCCTCTCTGGATCTGAACTCTGTAGAATCCAAACCACGCCGCTGGATTCTGGATCAGACCTGGCTCAACCTGGTGCAGCTGTCCGGCCTGCCGCCGTTCACCCAGATCCTGAGCCAGGTAGAACCGCGATGGTCTGAGGTCTGAGCAGGTAAAGCTGGAACACAGGAGCTTACAGCAGGAAGGTTTCTGTGTGTCCAGGTGAGCCAGAACGAGCGGGCCTGGAGGACCTGGTTCGACCATCCGGCGCCAGAGGATGCCACATTGCCTGATGGGTACGAGGAAAAACTTGACACCTTCCGGAAGCTTCTGCTCATCCGGAGCTGGTGTCCTGACCGCACCACCGCTCAGGTGAGACAGTGCAGGTGATACAGCAGGACAAACACAAGCAGGACCCCAGCTCGCTGCACTCAGAGCAGTTTGTCCTGGAGAAGCAGTGAGTTCAGTGGAAATTTCCATTAATGCTAAAGTTCACAGAGATAAAGAGGAAGATGTTTTGTTTTCTCAAAAAGAGTCCAATCGTTTTTCACTCCAGCAACATATCTGCTCTGTGCGTTCACTGTCCTGCCGGTCAGTCAGAATCCAGGCGGCTGACAGGTTGTACTGCGACAGATTCAGGAACAGTTTGTGACCTCATGCTAACAGTGGGAGCATTCAAACCAATGCAGCAAATCAAGTATTATGTGTATTTGTAAACAGGCGCGTCACTACATCTCCGAGTCTCTGGGCCAACAATACGCTGAGGGTTTGGTTCTGGACCTGGACGCCATGTTGGCAGAGAGCGACAGCAGGACGCCGATGGTCTGTCTGCTGTCGATGGGCTCCGACCCGACGGAGAACATAGAGAGACTGGCCAAGAACAAGGTGAGTGCAGACAGAGGAAGAATAATGTGGAAAATGAATCAGGGGATGGAGGAAACATACATGATATTCAGATGGATGGTTGATGGATGCAAAAGGAGATAAACAGAGAAACGAAGGAAGATTAGAAAAAATATTTACAACTGATCAGTTAAGAAATGAAGCATCAAAAGAACTGGATGGAAATGGAGAGAACAAGGTGAAGACTGCTGATGGTTGACAGTTACTGGATCAGTATGTTGACAAAAGTTAGGGAGGAAATAAATATGGATCATTTGAATCAGGAATTTATCTTTGATTTTAATGTTGAACGTCACCAGATGAAAATGTTCAAAAGATCAATAACTCAAAATGCTTTACATATAAAAAATGATGGATGGGTGACCTGATGATGAGTCTTGTTCTCTGCCTGCAGGGGGCGCCGTGCCGTCCCATTTCAATGGGCCAGGGCCAAGAGGTTCACGCTCGCAGACTATTGGCCAACAGCATGACGGACGGCGGCTGGCTCCTCCTCCAGAACTGCCACCTGGGCCTGGACTTCCTGGACGAGCTGCTGGAGTCGGTCACTGCAGCAGCACCAGAGAGCGTCCACGCAGGTTTTCGGGTGTGGCTGACGACCGACGTGCACCCCAGGTCTCTGATGACAACAGGCAGCGCTAGTGTCCTCTACAGGATGCAGCGTTCATTACACCAGGACCAAAAACCTACTGACGATTTATCTGCTCTTAGAGGAGTCACACTGGACACCTGTACTCACAGTGTGTGTGTGTGTGTGTGTGTGTGTGTGTGTGTGTGTGTGTGTGTGTGTGTGTGTACGTACAGATTCCCCATCACTTTCCTTCAGTCCTCCATCAAGTTCACCAATGAACCCCCTCTTGGTAAGAAGCTCTGTCACATTGTCGTATATCTTATCCTTATCTTGGAGGTGTTAGTCCGTAAATCTACTTTGGTGATAAAAAATAAATCCACAGGAGACAGAAGTTTTGGAGCAATGAAGACTTTATGCCAGCATAAAGGAGCGCTTGTTCAAAAATGAATACAGGTCACATCCAAAGAGCACTGAGGCAAAACAGCCTGTGCATCAGGTTTTATACCCCTAGTTTTCCACGCCTTTGAACGGACCCCTAGAGAGTTCATAGGATAAGACACTTCACATTATCATATCACCTTTCAATTCATTGGTTAGTTACCTTACACCATTAATCAGCATTTTTTAATATTCATTTTCTTTGTTCTTGCTGGAGTTCTGGTAATTTTCCATTGGGGGTTTTCCCTTTTTCTCTTGTCTTACTGCTAGCATTTTTAGTTTCTTACCATTGCTTGTTACATTTTCCAAGATAATAAAGGAATATTTCAATTTGAGTAAATATGCCTGTGCTCACACTAACTACACTATGAGTGATTTCAAACACACACAGGATTATATTTGTCACACAAAGTTCATTCCAGTATATGTTCCCTCTTATCCACATTTCAGTTACTAATTGATCCAGTCAACTTAGTAATCCGTGATTCTGAAAAAACATTAGTCATAGAACATAGCACAACCTACAAGTCTAGTTTACCTTCTAATACTTTTAAATTCATATGTTCCAACACACCTTCATTGCATATCGTAGCCATAAGCACAGTTAAGTCATAACATATTGATTAGAGTAAATGTAGCTTTAATCATAAAATCGGTCGCTTTTCAGAAAAATTACACTACAACATGTCAGGCTGGTGGCCTTTGCTTGATTTCATCATGGCTCGTTGTTTGATTGACATGTTGAGTTATTTGTCACAAGGTTTTTAATGAGGAATGTGTTGTTTCTCTTCTCTTCACTCGTTGGTCTGCATCAGGGATGAAAGCTGGTCTGAAGAGGACTTTCAGTGGCGTCACTCAGGATCAGCTGGAGCTCAGTAACCGGCCTCAGTGGAAGCCTCTGCTGTTCGCGGTGGCCTTCCTGCACACCACCGTGCAGGTGTGTGTGTGTGTGTGTGTGTGTGTGTGCGCGTGTGTGCGTCCTCTGCTTCACATCACCACAACGTGATCATTGTGTGTTTGACTGAAAAGACACAAATATTGGCGAGATTTCTCGAGATGTTTGAGCTGAGACGAACCTGTGAGGAAAGAAATGAGCCTCTGAATGTGATTTGGAAACAAAACTCTCTCCTTCTCTTCCCTCTTCTCTCTCTGTTTTCCCTCCCCTCAGGAACGCCGTAAGTTCGGTCCTCTCGGCTGGAACATCCCCTACGAGTTCAACCAGGCAGATTTTACCTCCAGCACTCAGTTTGTGCAGAACCACCTGGACGAGCTGGACTCGAAGAGCGGCGTGGACTGGAGCTGCCTGCGCTACATGCTGGGTGAGCTGCTCACCTGACGCCGCTCTCTCAGGTCACTCTGCAGGGACTGACTCTGTGTCCTCATGTCCGTCCTCAGGTGAGGTCCAGTACGGCGGCCGGGTGACGGACGACTTGGACAAACGTCTGCTCAACACCTTCGCTCGCGTCTGGTTCAGTGAGAACACCTTCAGTGACCAGTTCTGCTTCTATAAAGGCTACAGCATCCCCGGCCAGGCCAGGACGGTCCAGGACGTCCTGCGGCACATCGACGCGCTGCCGCCGGTGGACTCACCTGAGGTCAGAGCACAGAGACACGTGACCTCAGAGGTCCCGACACTCAGACACTTATCACACCTCTGTTTTCCTGTTTGCAGGTTTTTGGGCTCCACCCCAACGCTGACATCACCTACCAGACCAACGTGGCCAATGAGACGCTCAGCACCATCATCAACATCCAACCGAAGGACAGCGGGGGCGGGGCTGGGGAGACCAGGGAAGCCAGCGTACAGAGACTAGCCAGTGAGATGCTGGAGAAGTTACCACCTGACTACGTGCCGCATGAGGTGTGTGTTCAGTGCTGAGTCAGGTGATCTCCTGTCCCAGATCACCAACGAGTATTTCACATGGCTGCGGTCGAAGTTCATCATCATCATCATCATCATCATCATCATCGGCTGATGTGTAATCTGAAATGTCATGTCATCAGTTTCTCTGCAGAAATACTGAGTCACTCTGAGTTTGTTTCAAAGGTCAAAGGTCAACTGCAGAAGATGGGTCCACTTCAGCCAATGAACATCTTCCTGCGACAGGAAGTGGACCGCATGCAGCGAGTCATCAGCAGCGTCCGGAGCACGCTCACTGACCTCAAGCTGGCCATCGACGGTCAGTCACAGCACACACACACACACACACAGACACACACACACACACACACACACACACACACACACACACCAATAGGACAGTTTGACTCCTCGTCTGTGTCTGCAGGCACCATCATCATGTCGGAGGACCTGCGTGACGCCCTCGACTGTATGTTCGACGCTCGCATTCCTCGTCTGTGGCTGCGGCTCAGTTGGCCGTCAGCGACGTTGGGCTTCTGGTTCAGTGAGCTGCTGGAGAGGAACCAGCAGCTCAGCGACTGGATCGGCAGCGGCCGGCCGAACCAGTTCTGGCTCACCGGCTTCTTCAACCCACAGGTGAGCTCAGACTCTGTGAAGGGTTTAGACACACCTGGCCTCAGTGCTGAACATCTTTACAAGGGAAGGTTTGTCTGTGTGTGTGTGTGTGTGTGTGTGTGTGTGTGTGTGTGTGTGTGTGTGTGTGTGTTGTCTTTCTGAAGGGTTTTCTGACCGCCATGCGTCAGGAGACGACCCGCTCCAACCTGTCCCGGGGTTGGGCCTTGGATACCGTCACCCTTAGTAACGATGTCACCAGGATGATGAGGGAGGACGTGTCGGCTCCGCCTCCCGACGACGTTGGCGGGGTCTATATCTACGGCCTATTTCTGGACGGGGCGGGATGGGACCGCCGCGGCGCCAAACTCACTGAGGCCCCGCCCAAGGTCAGTCTGTGTGCGATTTATTGAAAAGAAAAACAATCATATAAATGAAAATTATGAATAAAATAATGTCAAAAATTGTGAATAAAAATAAAAATAAAAAGATGCCATGAATTTATTAAAGTTGAAAAGATAGAAAGCAAAAAACACAAAATATAAAGTTTAAAATAAGAACTAAGTGAAGATAAAAAATAAATGATGATAATTAGATAATAAGCAATGACAAATCAAAATAAATGATCTATAATAAGATCAGAATGAAATGACAACATTCCCATGATCCTCTCTGCCGTCTCCTCTCAGGTCCTCTTCACTCCGCTCCCTGTGGTTCACGTCTACGCCGTCAGCTCCGCCAACATGGTGGACAGTAAGCGGCAGCCCGGCGGGGGAGGGGCGGCCGTCTGCCTGTACTCGTGTCCGGTCTATAAGAAGCCGCGTCGCACCGACCTGAACTTCATCTTCTCCGTGCAGCTGCGGAGCGTCCAGCCGGCGGAGCACTGGACGCTACGAGGCGCCGCTCTGCTCTGCGACTGCAAGTGATCCTGTCTGTGAGTGAGCTCCTCCCACCTCGGGTGGAGGGGAGCAGCTTTTAAAGACCAACTACACATGTCTGACTTTCTACTTTCTGATCACTGTCAGAGTCCTCCATCAGCTTCAGATGGCGTTTTCTTCAGCCTTTAGTTTGACGTCACTTCTATAAGAAAAATCAACTTGACGAGATGTGAAACTTGATTGACTTCAATAAATGAACTTCATGGCTGAAACAGCAACTAAAACACAGCTGATGATGGTGAAATCCACCAAATATTAAACAGAGTTGGTCTTTTCAAACAATCCAACCCAAAAGTTGAAAACTATCAGGACGAAGAAGCTCACAGCCAAACTGGACTCAGACGGTTCCTCTGCTCCAGCTCAGACCCGTCGGCTCTTTGATCCTCTCTTCTCTAGATCGATCTCTGTCAGTGAGGACTGTGGTTTGAGGATTACTGATAAACTAAAGAATCAAACTTGATGTAACTTCCATTTTTAAATTCATTCACTTGATTAATAAGTTTTACCTTCTTAAACGTACCTCTATCAAAATAAAAGTCAAATCAAACTCAGCATTCGAATCAGACTTTGATCTGCTCTTTTTTTCTGTTTGAAGTTAAAGATCGATTCACATTTTAAATGACGTGTTTGTGGGACTCATCTCTGCTGTGTGAAGGTTTGAATGTAGGACTTCAAACTGAGAGGTGACGTCTGCTCTTCACCTCAGGAGGAGAATCAGTGTCAGTCAGAGAACCACAGATAATGAAAATGTTGAAGAGAGGAATCAGTGAGAAAGCTCCGTCACCACCAGTCTCTGTGTGAAGCTGTGGAGCTGAACCAGCCGCTGTCACAGACATTAGAGCCAGTGAAGAGTCCTGTCGCACACGTCTGTGCTTACAGAAACGATTCCAGTGAACTTTTATTTTCTCAACATGACAGTCAAACACAAACGTGCTGTGGAGTCTCTGACGAGCCACAGCCATGCAGTCACTCACTAACCAGCTAGAAACACCAACAATCCTGTGAAAATGATCATCGTCCAACTTACAGCAGAATGAACATCAGCGTCGCCGCCGCCGCTGAAAACCTCAGAGGGAAGCTGCTTGATTTTCAGCTCGATGGCGTTGATGTTTTTTACAGCTTTGATTAAATCATTGTTTTTAAAAAAAAAAGACGAGAGAATTGAAAATGAATGAAGAAGAAACAGTTTAGCAGTGAGTTCTTCCGTTGTGTTGCTGCAGAATTTAAACAGTAAACAGCAAATTTCCTTCAGAGTGAATCAAGAATTCTGAACTTTATGGCACATTTTTCCCAGCGTGGTGAAATGTTTTCTCCTGTCACCAAATCTGATCAACACTGTAGCTACAAGACAGTTCTCTCACTCACCCAGCTGAGACTTTATACCATACATATTTTCAATAGGAATTAACCCTCTGTTTAGATGTTTATTGATCAGTGATTGACGGCTTTTAAACCACAACACTGTCTTACAAATGTTTTACCTGTGTAAGGGTGGTGAAGAAATTTCTGAAATATTATATATATGTTTTTCATTTGGAACCACTTTCAGAGCTCGCCAACCTGTCAGTGATTCACTGCATCAGTATGTTATCACACACAGATTTTCAGATCTGACTTTTCTCATTCAGGTCCAGACTCATGAAACCTCTCTCTCGGTCCAGTTCCAGTCACTCCATAGTTTTACCTACAAACTTGAATTCTTTCACCTAAGAGTCCAAAACTCCTGCTCCCTTTTGTCGCCAAACATTTTACAGAACCGAACGTACCATAACCACATTACAGCTTCAGCACCAAACATTCCAGTCTCCTCCACATCACACAGGTGAACAGCAGCAGGGCCATGACGGGAGAAGGTTTGTGGAGAAGCTCTGGACTCTCATTTTCCCAAAGTCAGTGTTTGTTGAACACAAAACAAAAAAATACTATGGATATTTGCTTGTTTGATAAAAAATGTCCAGAACACACGTAACTGCGTATGAAAGAAGCTCAGTGATTGGAGGAATCTGTTCTGGTTGTTGTCTTGATGTTCAGTCAGATTGGATCTGTGACCGGCCTGTTCTCTGCTCACGTCCCTCAACAACCTTCCAGCAAACGTTAATCTTCACGATTCGCTCTCTGCAGCTCCGCTCGGAAGCAGCTACCTTAAACACTTCTCCGTCACCCCCTCTGTGGTCTCAGTGGTCCAAAAGAAAACGGCCCAGATCTCGTCGCTGTCTCGCAGTTTACGATAGCTGCTTCATGTCGTACATCGGCACCTCCGACTCCTCGCCTTTGCCCTCGTCGTCGGCCCCCTTGGCGGCGTCTGGGCTGCCCTTGCGGCCTTTGGGAGGGGGGACGGGAACGGCTCCCTCCGTGGCGCCCTCGGCTCCCTCCTGGCCCTCCGCCACAGTCCTCTCCTTTTTCAGGTTGAGTTTGGCCGGGACGTTCTTGGTGATGGTCTCCTTCAGCCTCTCGCCCGACTGCTTCAGCCTCTCGCCGGACTGGCGGATCTTCTCGCGCCTCTCGGCCGTCACGATGCGCTCGCCGAGCTTGTTGACCTTGGTGCCCAGGTTCTCGCGGGTCTTGCTCATGTTCTCCTTGGAGAAGGTGGCTTTGAAGCTCTCGATGCGCGTCAGTCCCGTCTTCTTCATGCGGCCGGCCGCCGAGGAGTTTGCCTCCTCTACCACCATGTACTCCTCGTCCGACTCTGGAGGGAGCTCAAACTTGTCTGGTTCCACCTCGGCTCGGGCGCCGGCGCTGCTGCCGGGCTCTGCTGGCTCGCTGCCCGGTGTGACGGCCTTCACCTCCTGCTCACCCTGAGGGAGGAGAACACAGGACAGAGGGTGAACCCAGAGGAACGCCGTGAGTGAAGCACTGATAAAACACACTCACATTAGATATAGTAATGATAACAACAATAACTTTATGTATAGCACTTTTCAAAACAGAGTTACAAAATGCTTTACATAACAAACAGCACTGATTAACATCCTCAGGCAGGGAGTTCCTCAGCCGAGGGGCCCGGACAGAAAGGCCCTGTCCCCTTGGTGACAAGTCTGGAGTTCCATCAGTCGGCCCCTGTCAGAGGATCTGAGGGAGCCAACAAATCCCAGACACAGGCGGGAGCCGGATCAGGGCTTTGAAAACAAGCAGCAGAATCTTAAAATCAGTTCTGAAACACAGAGGCAGTGAAGGCGGAGGGAGAGCTGTGATGTGGTCGCTCCTCTCGTGCCTGTTAAAACCCTGGCAGCAGCATTTTGGACACGCTGCAGGCTTTGAATGCTGCTGATGCCGGAGCGCAGTGCATCGCAGTCGTCACGTCTGGAGGAGATGGAAGCGTGTCTGACCTTTTCTAAGTCTGCTGGGGAGAGGACTGACCTGCTCTTGGTTAGCTGTCTCACCTGAGCGAAGCAGGGCTGCACTGCTTTACTCAGCTGACAATCAAAGGAGGGGTCAGAGTCAAAGATGAGCCCTGACGCTAGGCTCTTTACGAACATTGTTAGATGAGCCTCCAGAGCAGAGGAGAGATATACAAACATGTATTTATAAAGTTGAATAGTTGATGTCAGGTTTAAATCTGTCTCTGGTCGAAGCGTGTCATGTCGGCTTTAGCTGTTAGCGTGCGGCCTTGATCCCGCCTCCATAAATAACCTGCAGCACCTGTTTGTGCAGCTCAGCGCTCGGCCGTACGAAGCTAAACATATCATCGAGCATCAGCGTACGGAGCTGGATCACTTTCAGCTTCAGGCCACGTCACGGCATGCATCAGTCTGAGGCCGAGGGATCCGGTTCCACTGGACATGAAATGGAGCAAAAATGTTCAGGCCCAAGCTGCAAACTGACCCAGATCCCTGCAGACGAAGGTCGACACCGAGTCACGACGAGACCGCCCTGCTCATTCAGACACTAGTAGAAGACAAGTGAAAAGTATGAAAAGCCCTTTGAGAACCAGTCACAGGATGGATGTGGTGAATTTGCCGTTTCTGGTCCTAAAACCAAAATCTGCTTGTAGCTACTTTTTCAGACAGAAACTGATTAGTGACCAGGTTAAATCATTGTTCATGATGCAGTTTTCTGCGTTTTGTTTCTGCGTGATGTGGTCAGACGAGAAAAGAACCGTCGGCCTCCTCAAGAGCCCCCCAGGCCCCCGACACCAGTCTGGACAGCCTGAGCTGGGAGGCAAAGGACAAAGTAAGAAAAGTGACTCCCATTAGTTTTCTGTCCTGCCATCTGAGGAATCACATGTTTTGGATCAGTCCTTGATGACGGCGAGTGAACCTTCATGCTTGTTAGCAAACCAGTGTGTTGCATGCTAACCGGCTCATCAGGATCATAGACACGCTACAACACCCGAGACAGAGGCTGACATTTCCAAGGCTTCGACAGGACGCATAACAGTCATAACATAACTGAAGCATAACGTAGCAGAAGCTGCTCACAACCTAGAATCAAGCAAAGTTCAAAACTAAAGCTCCCTCATTTGTGTCTCGATGTTTAATCTGCACACAGAAATGTAAAGAACACAGTTTGTCATCTGGAGACAGGACGGTTGGTGTTCAGCTTCCTGATGTCTGAAGAGAGAGGTTGCTAGGTTTGGTAGCCAAAATCTGTGTTAACTGACTGGATATGGAAAAGAAACCCGTATGATGAAGATACAGACGCAAGAAATCGATCCATCACGTTACTCCACCTAAAACAGAATAACAAGGTGGTAATCAGGACAGAGCCAGGTCAGCTGGTTCCTGCTGGTTCCAGTCGTTATGCTAAGCTAAGCTAACCACGTTCAGATCTCTGCTTGGAAACTTCTTGAAAATTTCTGCTCTGTTAAACTGTGGGCAGTGTGTAGAGTTTGGGGGGGGGGTCAAAGGTCACAAGTCCATCTGACCCCATGACATCACAGTTGTGTGCTGCGTGAGAGGATTTCCTCCGTCAGTCGGACTGAAACGTGTCAGACCAAATCGAACAGTGAGCTCAGCGTATTAGCAGCTAACAGGATGATTTATCACCCTCGTCCAGCAGATCGTCGTTAGCTGGTCCAGAGAGAGAGGAAGGGCGAGGGAGCAGACAGCTATATTAGGAGATGGTGGAGGTTCAGACTCAGAATAACCTGGTCTGTCAGCGCTCAGCTGGCTCAGTCACTTACACTACAGGAGCCACGAGCAGCTCCGCTAGCTGAACCCGCGCTGTCATCCCTGTGATTAATGCAGCAAACAGCAGAACAGAGGTGCTTTATTTCATGACTTAGTCACAGCCAAAACCAGCCGTGAGCTTTTTTAAAACAGAGAAATGAGAGAAGAACCTTCCCTGAATATTTCCCCTCACAGAAACCCAAGAGGCCAGTCTTCATTCAGGCTCAGTTTCCCAGTTCTAACCTGGAGTAATACCAATGTTGATACATGTGAGAGCTGCCTCAGACCTTTGACCTCGGTCACAGTGAATATTAAACCATCCAGACTTTAAATCTCTGCTGTCATAATCAAACTGTGATTGAAACGAGTGCAATGATCTGTGCTAGCTTGTTGCTGCTCGCTCTCTGAGAATCCACAGGTCGGCACAGTCGCCGCAGAGTCCAGATCCAGTGCCAACGTTCAGCACCAGCACAGGAAATAGTCTGTCCTCTACAGCATGTAGAGAAGAAGGGTGTGGAGGTGGTGATTTGATGCAGGAGACCAGGACAGTGTCCTGTCACAGACCTGCATGCGGCGGCTGCCATGTGCTCATGCTCTGAAAACAATTCATTTTGAAAGCGCTTTGAGTCGTCGGACGATGTGAACGCACTCAAGACACAAACACGAGAATCCTTCTCTAGCAGTCGTCCCACATGATTGCGTCACAGAGGTCACGTTGCAGCCTGTCGTCCGGCCAACCCGACACTGAGCACTGCAGAGTCCAGATTACAGTAACTGAACCAAACCCCGCTGAGCTGTTCTCACATTCAGGCAACAAGCTAGTTAACGTGCTGGTTAGCGTGCTGGTTAGCATGCTAACGGCGTCCTAGGATTCACACAGTTTCTATGCTAATGAGATGTAGTGCGCACAACCAACATTGTATTCAGCTTCTTCACAGTCAAAAATAGTTGTTGGTCGTCTGCAATTTGTAGCAGCTGTTGTTGTTAATGAGAAACATGAAATATGACATTAAACCCTTTACAACTGCTGAAATTCAAATAGAACAATGTCTTATTTTTTATTATGTCATTTCTCCTCTTGTTGAGCTGCTGTTTGTTGATCATCGATATCTCGTCATTTTGCCAAATGCCAAACTGACCCAACTCAAGTTTTAAAGATAAAAACCCTGCAACATCTCCAGGATGCAAAAAAACAAAGAGGAATAAAAGAAGAAGGCAAGAAAATATTGTTTCTAAGTGAAAGTTCAGATCCGTGCTTTAAACCTCCGGCATACCGATGTTTATCCACGGCTAAAATAACGAGGTCACCAATGTGCTGGCAGCTGCTGACTGTGAAGGCCAGAGAGGTAAAACGAAGCCTGCTCTGTGTGTGTGTGTGTGTGTGTTGCTATTTCAATGTAGAGAATAGAACGAGCTGAGAGGATCATGCTGTTAAAAGACTCTAACGCTCAGTGTCTTCACTTCATGTTGGATTTAAACTCAAGTCAAGATCTTCAGCGTCCTGCAGATCTCATTTGGTTTTATGAACAGTTGGGTCAGTTTCTGAGAAACACAATGACCAGAAATCCACCGGCGGTGAAGATGAGACAGGTTTGCACCTCTGAGAAAACTTGTTCAGCTCTGTGGAAACTGGACGAAGGCTGACGGCTATTTTAAGCCTTGTCCAACTCTGTGAAGCAGCTACATCCACCTTTACACTGATCATCTGCTGAACTTCTTTAGTCCTACAGTTCAGTTTGAAAGTGCCTCCCAGGAAGTCAAGACATAATTAGACTCAAGTTTTTTAATGCTATTTAAGTCATATAATAAGTTCAGTGTGACAGATACAGGCCTCGGACCTGTATGTGGTGACACACAGAACCTGAACGCACTGGTTTGTTAAAGGTTCTAACAGGTTCACTGGGTTCTTGTAACTGAGGCTCATCAGGACCATGAGTTGGATTCTGTCCGAGTCCTACTCAGTCTAATGTGTTTGTTTGGTTGGACTATGTTTTAGATTGACTCTTGTCCTCGGGTCTCTTTCAGATCGAGTCTCTTGTGGAGTTTGCGAAGGTTTTCCATGAACTCACTTTCAGATTTGGTTAATAAAGTGTAAAAATCTTGACTAGAAATCCTGAGACTCACATTTTACGCTGCATTAAGTCATGTAGCTTTGAGTCAGACTGATGCTCCACAACATTTGTAGACAAGAATCAAAACTCCACTGAGCTGATACAAGAAGAATTACCATGTCCTCAGATCATAAAGAACCTATGAAGCATCAAAACTGTCTTTGCACCCAAAGGACCAGAATCAGAGTCTCACCTGATAAATGACGACCCTGAACTTGTTCTTGGCCAGGAGGTCGCCCTGGGTGGCCTCCACCTTCTTCACCCTGACGTTCTGGTTCTCCACGCGCACCCTGACGTCCTTGATGTGGCGGCTGACTTTGCGCGTCTTCTCCAGCAGACGGTCGACCGTGGAGCTGGTGGTGGCGTGATCGCTGGTCAGCTTGACGATGTCGCCCTGGATGGTCTTTACCGTGTTCTCCAGCTCCAGCTGACGCTCCTCCATGCGCTGCTGCGTGGTCTGGACGCTGTCCATGAGACCGGCTACACGCTCCAGCAACGCCATGATGCTTCCTGCATCATCTCCACCACCCGTCGGCATTCCCGGTTTGTCTGTCATTCTTGCTTGTTGATTGTCTCGTTCACCTGCTGTTGAATTGTCTGTAAGCTGCCCGGTTGCTTCGTCGATCAGCTGCTTGAACCCAAAGTTCCAGAGGCAAAAAGGGAAGGAGGGATGAGGAAGAGTAGGGTGGATGAAGAGAAGAGACGAGCTCTGGCAGGATCTGTTCCTACAGCAAAACTTGGGATTTCAAGGAAAAAGTGAAAATCAAAGCCACGAAAAAGAGACTGATGATGGTTGAGGCATCAGTGATCCAAAGAGAGAGGAGTTCAGGGGAGGAGGAACAGAAACCTCCTCTGGCAGGAGGAGAGAGGAGGAGGACAGGAACACCGGATCAGCCCTCTCCAACTGGAGGTCGACCCTGAAACTGGTCAGATCAACTGAGAGACTCCACCCTGCGGGGAGAGGGAGGGGGGGCGGTGAGGCTAAAAAGAGAGAGACAGTGAACATAGAGGGAGAGTCGCTCTGACCTTTGATCAACTTCTAATCAATGGTTTAACAATATGGTGGCTGATTCTAAGCTCAGGGACCAGACTGGAAAGATAAATCTTCTTGGAGATCCTGTTGCAAACGTATCTTCTTCCAGTACTGAGAGTTCAGGTTCGACTTGTGAAGACCTTGAAAAACTCTGAACTACCTGCAAACTCAATCAGAAAATGTAAAAATGAAACTGGATATCTCAGGAATGTATGTGTTAATGAGTGGGACGGATAAAGAGTGACATGGATCCCGGCTCCGCTCTGTGTTCTCTGCTGCTAAAAATACAGCGAGGGTAAAGTGACTCCCTGCACCTCTTTGGGAGATGAGTGTATTAAAAGGAATGGAAACCCCCTCCCATCCATTCCTCCATCATCCATCTATCAACCATCACCTTTTCACTTGTTCTGTCTTAATCCTTCCCCCCAGGTTTGGACTGTTTTTGGCATCTCCAGGCCACTAAATGAACGCCTTGGTTTCACAAACGAATTCCCCCAGCTGACACTCGTCCGTCGCTGCCATCTGTGTCAGCTACTAAAGCCAGACCGTCCCAATTTGGACCGAGGTGGGAGGAGCTGACTGATCTGACTGTGAAAGGCTTCGGTCAAACAGGCTCATTTCAAGCCTCCATTGACTGTACATGAAGGCCTATGATGCACCTCCATGGCGATTTTTCAGTTTATCATGTCCCACCTGCTCACATGGAGGGGGTGGGGTTTATGACCTATACTGCAGGCAGCCACCAGGGGGCGATTGAGATGACTTGTCCTATCACTTTTGGCGGGCCGTCGTGTCGTCCATCTTTATATTCAGTCAGTGTTTTGCAGAGCTGCAACCAGAGCAGCCGTGAAACCTGATGATCAAAGCATGAAGAAGGAGGAGGATGAAGAAGAAGAAGGGTGTTAGGAATGAGACGAGGTGAGAAAGGAGGGATGGACTCAGATGGAGAGATGAGGGGACTCCCCGCCCTGTTTAAACCCTCCACCAGCTGCTGCCTATAATTATCCTGCTGTCCCTGCTATATTTAACTCCGCCTCCCTGAAGAAGACATTGATGCCTCAACAGCCACCAGGAGCGCTTGGTTTCCACTCCTCCTTCACTCGAGGTGGGTGGAGTCTACTTCAGTGCAAATCAGAGAATGTTAAAGTTAGTGTGATTCTGTATGTCCAGAGGAAAAAAAGATCCTAGAAAAATCCTTGTTTCAGCAGTGGAGACGACAGCCAGGTAGAGATGGCTGTGATTGGCTGAGACACCTGTCACTCAACCCAACCCCTTTTTAACCATTTTCTATTTTCAATATTGAGATTTATATCAGAACAAGTGAAAGTTTGGCCGTCACCATGAGAGAACATGTTTGGACCCGAGATCTTCAAAACAATCTGACCTCTTTGGTCACAACCAGTGGATTCGCCCCCTGCTGGTCATTAGAAACAAATGCAGCTTTCAGGCGCTTCTGCTTCAGCTTCACTTCTCAGACCTGGAGGCTTCGCCCAGTTCTTCTTGTATAGTTTGTGCTTGTGTAAAAATGTGTTTCAGTCAGAACTTACTTGGAGCAGCATCTTGTGGCCATTTGAGGAACTGCACCTCAACAACGGTGTCTAAATTATGATCCAAACCACCTGATCAAACCAGGAGGTTTGAGACTTTAGGTACAAAAGGCCTAAATTTATTATCACACATTTTTCAGTACTTTTCTTAATATAACAGTAACTAGTTCCTAATGAAATAATTTGAATATAATTTCCACACCTGCAGATGCTCAGTCACAAACTCAGCAAGACTCTGATCAAGAATTTAAAGCCAACTTCTGATACTTGATAGTTTCAGATTTTTTGGTTGATGCTCAAACGGCAGAGATTCGTTATCCTGGGCTGAAATTAGAATCACCCGTCGTTTCCATCGGCCGTCGTCATCAAAGCAGCGTCTCGTCCAATCCGCTGTCAGCGTGAGAGAAAAACGAAGCGATGACGCCTGGTTTCAAACATCATAATTTAATTCTAGTTCAGCTACAGCACAGTCTAAACAACAGCTTCACTGGTTCATGCAACATCTACATTAAAATGAGGCCGGACTCCCGCAGGCATCACGTGACCCAGACCACGGCTTCACAGCCGCGTCCGACGAATCTGATGCTTCAGGGAAGCTCTCAGCTTCTTCAGCCTACTCCTTCTACCACAATAAAACGACCAACACGGACACTTCGTACCATTGTTACAAATCATATATATGTAAAAAAAGAAGAAACTCGACCAAAAACAAAGATTTAAATTATCATCAGTTTGTCAAAACATAAAAAAACATTGGAATCCATTTCTGGAACGACGTCATCTGAAAATCAGGCAATAAACTCATCCTAACAACAGCCTGTACATGTTAGCTTGTACCTTTTCATTTTGAAGCAGTAGAAAAAACAGCATTTTGGTTTTCAGGTGCGTCTCATCATAACAAATACAAAAAAAATGGAAATAAATTGATCAGAGTGACATGAAATAAAAACATTGACCCTGTGAGACGCAGCCAAAGAGAAAACAACCCGCGAGCTGTGACCCTCGAGGGCCTCAGTGGTCCCTGGTAATCCTGTGGTCCTGGTGCACAGCGCCCCCCGGAGCATGAAGGCTTTTATAACACAAAGTCAACAGGATGAAAGGATGTTTTCAGGACATGCTGCTCCGTGAGAAGTCATCAGAAAACAGAAAAATCAACCAGAGCTGCAGCTTCATGTCGCGTAAAGAGAATCATGAGCAAAAAATAATGATGGGAACAACGTGAGTCTCATAAACAGCTGGATACCTATTTATGACGTTAAATTACTAAATACTTAATGTTGAAATTTCAATACCACTGAATTTATCATTTATAACATATTTTATTTTTAAAATCAACTTCCTGAATTTTTGTGGTTTGTATTTGTGCCTCACACGTTCAGTTCAGTTCCTGCGTGAACAGAAGGTGTCGGAAGGTTCAAGTTCAAATACTCAAATTTAACCAAACTCATTTCAGCAGCTGCAAGTTTTTTTTAACCAGGCTTGAATTTTTTTATATCAGAATTCGATTGAACTGAATTGAGTTTTGTGAGCCCTGAAAAAATACGTTAAAAACTCTTAATTCAGCTTGATAATTTTCAGAGTCAAATATCTCAGAGCCATAAATTCTGCGGTGTCACATGTCAACATTAAGTGTCCAGCAGAGACAGTTCACAGCTGGATATTATTTCATGATCCTGACGAACACAACAGAAACAGCTAAAGAAACTGGTTAATATTCCTTTAAAATAAATCCAAACAAAAGGACGACAACAGCCTCAGTTTGCGTCCCACAGGGTTCAGACAGTCGGTGTTGTTCCAGCTCGTACGGGGACGGTCCAACAGAAGATACAATCAGATAAATAATGTTTGAGTTTCCTGCCGGAGGATCCACAGTGTTTCAGTCTGAGCGGACGGCAGCGTCCCGACAAACACAGACCATCCTGCTGGGAAACAAACCGTCTGCAGACAGCGAAGAGACAAAACTGTCCGGACTGAAAAAACAAAACCAAACACGAAGGAAAATCGTAAAAATAAGGCCCCTGAAGAAATTCAAAAGATTAGTCTAAAAAAGGGGAAAAAAAGAGGCACCAAAAAGTCGAGATATCAAAACAGCAGTCAGTCTGTGTGGTACGAAAAATTTAGACTTCTTATATTTCGTAAAAACAGGAGACAGATCAGAAGAGCAGCTACATCATCCTGGAGGACGTTCCTGACGGGAAGTGACCGAGGTGCTGCTTCTGCCTCCGGCCACGCTTCGTCTTGTTGCACCTCCTGCAGGACAGAAGAGGAAGTACAGGTCAACAACACGCAGCTGCAGACTCTCGCTGACGGGGCGACTGATCACACCGTCAAGAAATATGAGCCGGGGAGGCGGGAGGGCAGCAGCAGGCCAGGGATCGCCGGTGGCCAGGGACGGGACCGCCGGAGGCCAGGGACCACCAGAGGCCCGGGACCACCAGAGGCCCGGGACCGCCCGGGAGCACCGGAGGCCAGGGACCACCCAGGCCCGCCCAGGACCGCCGGAGGCCCGGGACCGCCGGAGGCCCGGGACCGCCGGAGGCCAGGGACCGCCCGGGACCGCTGGAGGCCCAGGACCGCTGGAGGCCTGGGACCGCCCGGGACCGTTGGAGGCCCGGGACCGTACGAAACCGCACGAACACCAACTAAATGTGTTTCTCAATATGTGTGGATGAAAGAAATAATAAATAATAATAAATTAAACCATCGTTTGAACCTGAATCTCTAATGTTTTGGAGATATGTTGCCGCAGCAGCTCTGGCAGTATGAAGAGGACTGATGCGAGTACCTGGTGAAGCACATGACCACGGCCACGATGACGGCGATCTGAACGGCTCCGATGATGGCTGCGATGAGGACGTAGTGCAGCTTCTGACCGCTGGGCACCACGTACAGGATGTTGAAGTCCAGGAGCTGATCACACTGTGGACCACCGTAGGCCGCCTCACACCTGACACACACACACATATTATATTACAGCTCCTTCACTGTGAAAGCAAACCTACATCCTTGATTCTACAAGGAATTTTAACACGACATGTATTATTACCTGGCTTCACATGGTGTTCTACTTTGCATTGTTCAGAGTGAAGGTTTGACAGACAGACAGACAGAGGGATGGACAGGAGGACAGACAGACAGACAGAGGGATGGACAGGAGGACAGACAGGCAGGAGGACAGACAGACAGACAGACAGACAGAGGGACAGACAAACAGGAGGACAAACAGGCAGAGAGACAGAGGGACAGACAGGAGGACAGACAGACAGAGAGACAGAGACAGACACAGACAGAGGGACAAACAGGCAGAGAGACAGAGACAGACAGAGGGACAGACGGTACCTGCAGGTGGGCAGGTTGTGTCTCATCTCACAGTGGCCGTGTTCACAGAACTGGGCGTAGTCTTCAGGACAGGGGGCAGGGCTGTCCACAAACCCCTCCCCCTCCCCAGGTTTGGACACAGCTGGGTAAAAAAAAAAGACAAACTGGTTTCTGATTGGCTGAGACACTGTGAAACTGAAGTTGGACTGCAGGGACGGCGTCTCACCATAAATGTCTGGTTTGACCTTGATGCTGTCGTCCTTCCGACTTTTATCTGAAACCACAGAAGAAGAAAATGTTGTGAGCAGCTTCAAAGAAAACCAGAACATCCTGTAAATATGGAAGAAGTTGCTTCAGCAGCTTCAGAACGTTTAGATTTTTGATCAAGAAGAAAAGTTTCTATTGCTTCTAATGTGCGTTTCCACAGGATGAACCAGGATCTGTGATCTGGCGCCACCCTCAGGACAAAGTGTCAACCCTACAGAAGGGATCATCATCTGAGAGTGACTCACAATTAATGTGATGTGACGAGCCAGTCAAGAGACGGGGGGTTAAACAGGTCAACACACACACACACACACACACACACACACACACACACACACACACACACACACACACACACACACACACACACAGACACACACACACAC
>JBBMOC010000528.1:0-33314 GCA_037975185.1 Centropyge bicolor
TCTTACTGTCAGTTTGGAAAGGAGAGTTTGACACAACGCACTCTGTTCATTAGTGCCTAACAGCTAACTCTGCACCGTGTGTGTGTGTGTGTGTGTGTCGTCTCTTCAGTAACACGTCAACTCCTCCAGTCTGCTGCTCTGCATTAATTAGCATAGATTTACATGCTAACGAGCAGCACGTGTTCCAGTCCAACAAAAAAAAACACACACATTTTTATCTGTGATTTATCTGTATTTACAAAATAAGACGTTTAATGTGAAACGTGTGGAGGGACAGCACATCTGCTTTTATAGAAACCTGAGTCATGTGATGAATGAATGGTTTGTTTGTTTTTAGAAGAGGAAGTAGAAAAATAGAAGAAACTGATGTGGTGAAACACCGAAACAAAAGAAGGAAGACAGGAGGGAAAAAACTGCTGATGAATCACTGATGTAAAAGAAAACAGGAAAGAGGAGAAAATAAGATGAGGAAGGAAACAAGGAGGGATGTAGTGACAAGGAAATAATCATGAAGGGTCACTGAGGGAAGGAAGGAAGGAAGGAAGGAGAGAGGAAGGGAAGTAGAAAAAGTGAAAAAAGAATTGTGAAACAAAAAATGAAAGAAGGAAGGAAAGAAGCCGAGGAAGGGAGTAAAATAGGACAGAAGGAAGGAAATGAGCAGGAAGGAAAAACAAAAAAAGGGGGGAGGAGTCAATGATGTGATGTGTGAAGGAAGGGAGGATGAAAGAAAGGAGAGAGAAAAGATGTAAGAAAAAAAGATGTGATAGAGAAAGATAGAAAGGAAGTGGAGGAAGAAAATTTGGAAACTAAAACAACTGAAAAAAGAAAGGAAGAAGAAAAAGTAAAGATAAAAAGGTAGTAGAAAAGAAGTAGGAAGGAAGGAAGGAAGGAAAGATGCAGGAAGGAAGTGAGGGAGGAAGGAAGGATGTTGTCAGCCACTAAAAGAAGGAAGGAAGTGGTGCAAACTCAAAACTAACACTGAAACTAAAAAGAGAGACAGAGTGTGAAAGACGAAATCGCTCAGCAGGAGGAGACAGACAGCAGGACACCCGAAACACACACACACACACACACACACTCCTACATGCATATACACACATATTTACACAGTTTGTTCAACTCCTCCCAGCTGCAGATACTGCAAACACACACACATGTGGTGACACAATTCAGTTCCACTTCCTCTTAGACACACGATGGACTGTGTGTGTGTGTGTGTGTGTGTGTGTGTGTGTGTGTTGAGCAGTTGTGAAGGTCACTCCTGTTGTGAAGCGCTGACACACACACACACACACACACAAACAAAAACACATGTTTGTATCTCTGTCCCTGTGGGGACTCTCTCTGACATAATGCGTTCCCCAGCCCTCGACTGTAAACCCTCTGAAATCACTCTGGACCTGTGGGGACATCAGTTCTGTCCTAACATGACAGGAAGTCCCCACTGTGATATAAACACACACACACACACACACACACGTCCTCACTGTTTCACGCAGGAAATGATGTGTTTTACATCTACATTTTAAGAACAAACAGAACTGCGTTGTTGAAGAGTAAAATTCAATATGGCCGACAAGCACAAAGAACCTCACGTTTGACTTTGAGGAGACAAAATGTCCAACTCACATGATGAACAGTTGATGTTGTGGAGATACAAGGTTTCATCATTCGAAAGTGACAACAGCTTCATTTCTCCTGTGAGGATGTTCAGAGATGGTAAGGCACTTTTCCTCCATTGGAAGTCAGCTGGTGCACTGCGCCCCCTGTTGGCAGACTGGCTGAAAAGCAACTTATGTTGAAGGAAGTCTGAACTCAACACACACAGACTGTATTTAAATGTCATTTATTACATTAAAAAACAGGCAAATAAAAACAATATAAAAACTTAATCTACAGCTGATTTATCCCAGAAAGCTCAGTCCTTCCTCGTTTTGGGTTTCGGTGCTGAAACACAGACAGTAAAACACTGTTAGAGAAAAAAATGGCAAAGAAAAACAAAGAGAACAAAGAAGAGTTAAGGAAAAGACATGAAGAGGAGGAGGAGAGGTTCCTGTCACCGTTTGGATTCTCCTGCTTGTAGAAAGTCTTCAGCATCTCCACAGCTTCTTCTGCCCTGTGACCTGAATCACACTGAACACACACGAGATACAGCCATGAACACTATGAGGCCAAAAGTATGTGGACAGCCAAGTTTTACACCCAATATATGAAAACGGATTAATCTGCTGCTGTAACAGCCTCCACTCTTCTGTCAGGCTTCGGAAACACAAGCAAACACACACCTTGAACGTGCTCCCAGTCTGAGGTAGGTCTGCAGAGGAGACGTCCAGGACTGAACCGCAGCCGCCAAACCGCTCGTTCCTGCAGCCGTACACGACCACAGGGACGTCTGACAGCTGGTCAAGGAACAACAGCCATCGACACACACATGTACACAGTATACACAGACACACAGAGAGAGTGGCTGGTGCAGGATACTGAGCAGACGCAGGGCTGCAGCACACATGACGCACGGCTCCACGGTGACGTACAGCACCGTCCGCTCACACACGCTGCTCACATCCAGGCTGCTGCAGCGACACCAGTCCAGGAGCTGGTCCAGGGCCACCATCTCAGCGTGGCGAGTGGCCTAACACAGAGAGAGAGAGAGAGAGAGACAGAGACAGAGAGAGACAGAGAAAGGTGTTATTCAAAGCTTAGCTGTTGTGTTCTCTTTGAGCTGAAACTCCCTTTGAAAACCAAGGTTTTAAGAGATGAAGGTTTGACTCCAACAAACAGTGTATTCTTTAATGAGGTCAAGAAAAATACAATTATCTACGCACCTCATTGCAAAGCACATTGAGTTTAACTGTAATTAAACATGCTATATAAATAAAACTGCCTGAAGTTGTTGTCCATGTCATTGTGATGGTTTGAAGAAAACTGACTGATCTCTGCATTGGATTCAATCTCAAGTTTTCTCAGCCACAAAAATCAGCTGGATTTTGTTGTTCAAACAGCACATTCTGTCATTTTTCCTACATTTTTGGTCTCGTTGACTTCATTCCTTCCTTTGCCCACCACTTCCTGGTTGTAGACCATCAGACATCCGACTGGCACCTCTCCATTCTCCAGAGCATCTCTGGCCTGCAGCAGCATGTTAACAGCACGTCAACAGACAACAGCGATTCAGAGGCAGTTCTACATGAAGATGATGTTAGTGATTCTCCATGACTGTGTTTTTCTGTGTACTGACAGTAGTTTTATGATCAGCTCATCTGGCCATTTACTTTTTACATTGACTGCCTGAGGGTTTAGTCTGTAAAAGGTTTAAAAAGCTTGAACCAGCAAACTTCTGCAGCTTTTCTCTTTTTATTCATTTTCTGTCTGGATATATTTGTGATGCATTTTTAGGCTCGTTAGGAGGCAAATGTAAGGAAAGTTAGAAGTTTAGTTTAAAACATACTGGCGTGATAATAACTTGTTTAATATAAATGTGTACAATAATAAATGTTAACTGAACCAGTCACCATGTCAAAAGCGCTGTTCATCCACTTCTCAACTTCCTCATCGCCCGGAAAAAAACTGTCAGCTTTACGTCCCTCCTCGGTTCCCATAATCAGCTAATATGTTACTCTACTTAATAAAAGTCATAATATTCACATATGATGAATTTTTGCAGGTTATTTCTTCACTTTTTTAGCAACAATTTGGTCCCTTCTTGTTTCCACGCCGTGTTTCCGCAGCGGCGAGGGAAGATAATATTGGATGGACCAGTTCCAGACATGACTAATCAATCTCTTCAATGGCACCGCGCATGTCCAGGGTCCAGGTTCATATCGATGTTTTCGATACGTCAAGTTGACTGTATTTGACTGGACGTAACCCGGAAATGGAGAGATTTGCATACAAAACAAAAGCTTGATTTATTACGGGTTTTTTTTGTTGTTTTGTTTTTTCTATCTAGCATGTTTCCATGTTTGAGGGTTTGACAGACTGGAAGCAGATTTTTGGATCAGGTGTCTTGGTCAAACTTAACGGAAAATACATACAACTTTACACAAACTATTTAATATCTAACACATTTAATATCCATGATTTCATTTATTTATTATTCATTATTAGGTGGTGTAAAGAGTAAATACTGTTTTCATATTAAAGTCAAAGCATTTTAGTGCACTTCTCCAAAACAACTTTGAATCTTGTACCACACAAATTAAAATTCACATTTGCACAGGAAATATATGTCCCTGTTCTGGTGTGTTGTACAACTGATTCCTTCAAATGATCCCTTTTCAAACAACATTTTGTAGTTTGACTAATTTGATTGCTGCTACATGTAGTCCCGAGACCCTCCCGAAGTCTGGACGTTAATTCGCGTTTTATTTTGAAATCGAAAACCGGACGTTATGATATTGACTCTGTCTACATTGACCGACATCCTCCGGCACTTTTGACAGTTAGCATGGTAGGAATGAGTTGCTAGCTAGCTGAAAATAACATGCCAGTAAAACAGTCAGCACAAAGTTGAAAGTTGTTTTTTGAGTTGTAGTTTCTGAAGCCTTCAGGATGTTTTCTTCTGTCTGGAACTTTGTGAAACGCCACAGGAGGAAGTTTATTTTCGCCGGAGCTGTAGTTGGAGGTAACTGGTGTCATGTTAGCTTCTGAGCTAATAACTTTAGCAACTCACCAGACTGCAGTGAGAAATGTTGATGCATCATAGTTTCTTACTCATCGGCAGAATTGGCGTTTTTAAATAATATATTTCAGTAACTTTTAAGAATCGAGCAGATTGTATTTTAACTTCGGCGTTAATATTTTTAATGTAGTAGCTTCATTTCTAACATGAAAGTCCTGTTCAACTAATCAGCTGTAAGTTGCTTTAATGGAAAACAACTGAGGAAAGAAAAGTTAGATTTTACTGAAATGAACGCTGATTCGTGTGTTGGTTGTTTTCCGCTTTAAAAGAATAACTTACACCGATTCAGTGATGGGATTTGATTAGTTTTTACTCGAGGCTTTGCAAATGAGCAAGATCTTTAAATTGCAAAGCAGAGACGTTCCAGCATGAGAGCATGTTAGCATGATAACTAATAGCTAAGCCTTAAAGCCTTAAGCATTAAGCGAGACGAGGATCCAACATGACAACTGAATATAAGTAAAGTGCTGATCAGCAGGTGTTTGACATTTATCTCATGTGGCTTTATGGAAGCTGCAGTTTGCCAAACAGACTAATTAGTAATAGTTAATCACTCAATGACATCTATAGAAGGCATTGAAAATCAGTGAGGGCTTGTGGATTGGTGAAATATTAAACTACACAATTCAACAAAATGTCTGAGGTAAATGTGTAAAGGACAAATATAGTTAAAGGGTTTACACAAGTTTCATCTCTAAACATTAAAAGGGAGAGAAACACATGTGCTTCTATTCATGTTTTTTTTTTCCTTGCATGAAAATTATCAAATTTAAATATACAAATCTGTCCATACTGTTGGAAGCACCTGTTCCAAAAATATGGATTAGTGCTTTTCTCTCATCTTATAAAGTGTGATTGATGGTGGAGGCTTATTTACTCTGTGTGATATTAGTTTTACTACTATTTCTTATTTGTTGTTTGTCTCCCAGGAGTCTACTTCCTGGGTAAATATGCCCAGAAGAAGATCAGGGAGATCCAGGAGAAGGAGGCGACAGAGTACATCGCTCAGGCCAGACGACAGTTCCACTTCGAAAGCAACCAGAGGACGTGCAACATGACCGGTAACGACTTCACATTTGTCCTTCTGAGTACTGAGCCTTTAGGAAACCTTTTGGGTTTCTACTGCTAAAAATGTAGATTGAAGAGTTCCTCTTTGCTTCACACCAACCAGTTTAGATTTGACTCTGCTCTGTGTGTGTGTGTGTGTGTGTGTGTGTGTGTGTGTGTGTGTGTGTGTGTGTGTGTGTGTGTGTGTTGCAGTACTGTCCATGCTCCCTCCTCTGAAAGAAGCCGTCATCAGTCAGCTGAATTCAGAAAGTCTAACAGCACTACTCAAGACCAAGTGAGCAGAAGTGTCTTTTAACACCAGATTTAATAAATTAAACATTTCCAAATCTATTGTAAGTTTACACAGATATGCCAGTATATTGTACGAAACATCCATGTTTGAGTCTTGATGTAAAACACAACAGTAATGCTGTTTTTTCCTCTCTCACATGTCACAGACCAGCCAATAAGCTGGAAATCTGGGAAGATTTAAAGATCATCAGTAAGTTCTTCCTTCACACTGTGTGATGTCACAGAGTTGGAACTAATTAGTTGAAATATTCCCAGAAAGAAAATCTATACTTGTTTTCACTTGAGATCTGATATTTGATCACAGACGTGTGGAACTTGTCTTGTGCAGGTTTCACCCGCACCATCGTGGGGGTGTACAGCACCTGCATGCTGGTGGTTCTACTGAGAGTCCAGCTGAACATCATAGGAGGATACCTGTACCTGGACAACGCTGTCGGCAAGAACGCAGTGGTGAGCAACCGGATATTCATAAGCTTCTTTCTCTTATAGAACCAGTAAGATCACAGTCGTAACAATAGAGCAGCTCTGTTACTTTCTGCTCTTCCTATTATTCGACTCCAGTGTAAAACTGCTCACGTCTTTTTCTTTATGAAAATGTCTGACATGAAAGTAAAGTAAATACACCAGAAAGGAAAACAAAGTTCAGCTTTTTTTAGATTTTTATATGAAAGGGTGTGTTGTTTCTGTTTTTTCTCCCAGACTCCTCTGGCCCCCCCAGACGTCCAGCAGCAGTACCTGTCCAGTATCCAACATCTGCTGGGAGACGGTGGGATGGACACACACACACACACACACACACACACACACACACACACATACACATACACATACACACACACACACACACACACACACACACCTCAGTCTGTCAGAACAATCTCATAACTTCCTGTCTGATGCCTTCTGTCTGTCTGTCTGTGTCTCTCCAGGTTTGACAGAGTTGATGACAGTGGTGAAGAAAGCCGTACAGAACTCACTGGGAGGGTGCGTGTCTGTTACTGTTTTGGGGAGTTCTATTTCTGCAGCACGTCGATTCATCCCCTCTCTGAAACACGCTGTTTTAGCTCCTGTCTCTTTATGCGCAAAATAGTTGTTGATTGTGTCTGTGTTGTTTCCAGCGTGTCTCTGAAGCAGAGCCTGTCTCTGCTGGAGTTGGAGCAGCAGCTGAGCTGGATCAGGGCGGAGGTGGAGGCCGGCTCGGAGCGGCCGCTGTCCTGGTACCTGCTGGCCGACGACGAGAACGCGCTCGCTGATCAGGTCACTGCTCTCACACAGCGCGACACACAGCAGGATTGACTGGTTCTGTCTAACACGTCTTCTCCTCTGTCCAGGCCTGTGGGCTGACAGAAAGCGATACTGTGACCATCAGGCTGCTAAACGAGACGAGAGACATGCTGGACAGGTGAACACCACACCTGTGTCTTCACCATTTGTTTCCTGACGTGTGTGTTATATGATTGTAACTTGTGTATTTGTGGCTCCAGTCCAGACTTCAGCACTGTCCTGAACGCCTGTTTGAACCGAGGTTTCTCTCGTCTGCTTGACAACCTGGCTGAGTTCTTCCACCCACCCCCCGGTGACCCCGCCCTCAGCTCTGCACCTGATAGGTCAGCTGCTCGACTGAGAGAGAGAGTGTTTTTCCTTTGCAGGATCAAGTAGTTCCTGCTTAATTATAAAGAATGACATCGCTCTGTGTGTGTGTGTGTGTGTGTGTGTGTGTGTGTGTGTGTGTGTGTGTGTGTGTGTGTGTGTATCCAGCCTCTCTGCAGTCAGTCTGCCGCTGGCCAAGATCATCCCCATCGTCAACGGTCAGATCAACACCATCTGCAGTGAGACTCCCAGCCACTTTGTTCAGGTGAACTTTAGAGCCACTTGTTCTTGTTAGGTCAGGCTGCACTCGTTGGTTGTGTCTGTGTATCACTTCTCTGGAAGTATGTCTATCTTTCTGTCTCAGGACTTGCTGATGAACGAGAAGGTGAAGGAGTTTGCAGCCAACGTGTACGAGACCTTCAGCACGCCACAGGAGCTGCAGAAATAACCGAGCATGAGGAGAAGGAGAAGAATTCCAGAGGAAGGAAAGAGGGATGGAAACAGAGATGATTTAAGCCGCGGACTGTTAATCCCTCCTTCCTTTTCTACTTTTCTCCACCAAATCCTCGAACTGTTCCTGTGACGGTGAAGATTCGTGGCGACAGCGTCCACGACGGAGCAGCAGCGGGAGCGTCTGTGTCCCCTCTGTCAACAGCACCATTATAGATTACTGAGCTGGTGAAGGAAGAACTTGCACCAGGTTTACACTCACAGCAGAACATGTGACCCTGAGAGCAGTGCATCTTGGGAACTGGAGTCTTATTTACCCTGAGAGGTGAAGAGAGGGAAACACACACTGAGAGAGAGTGTGGTGAAGGATCGGTGACGACTGTCTGACAGAGCTGATCTCCACTGTTTCAGTGTAAGTTTCTTATGTTGATATTTTTCCCCTTTTTCATCAGCAGCGGTGAGTTTTTATATCCGTTCACGTTTACAGCCGTTCACTCGGCACCTTGGCCGTGTTTCATCAGAAGGGTTTACAGTGCGTGAGGTTTTCTTTTGGCTGATGGCTGATGCATTAACGGAGGTGATATTTTTGTGCTAATATTCGTTTTTAAATTTGATCATTTTTGTATTTTGTTGTCATCTGCAGCAACTTATTATCAAAGATTATCAAAGAGTGAGGAGATGAAAAATGATCAAAAGTGATAAACTCCAAATTAAATATGCAGTCAGATACGCATCAGAGGTGAATGACCTTTGTCAGTCAAGGTGTCTTCTTTTAGTAAAACACTAACTTTTCTTCAGTCTCAGTTTACTTGTTTTATTCCAGAGTCAAAAAACACCCATAAGTTTAAAACATTCAGGCTTGAAAATGTTCTGAAAAAAACTTTGTGTTTTGGAACATCTATTACCCAACAACTTTTCCCCTGTAGTTCCTGTTCTGTGCAGAAGGTGTCACTCTTCAGCTGGTGTGGGAATCCCTTTTTTTACATTCAAATTATTAACACTTTCTATTTGTGTTTTGGTCCTTGACAAAATAATTACACGACTAAATTTTTCTCTCAGGTGGCAGGTAAAGTTTCTCTAGAGTGAAATCTGTTCCCCCCAGATCTGAATGTTTTACACTTGTTTTCCCACTAAATTTGTACAGATGTGAAAAGGTTTTAGAGTCTTCTGTGTGGAAGTTACTGCGTCCCCTCCACCCACCAGCTGAGAGCTGCTGGACACACCTGAGCTGAGTCAGAGAGATGGAAAACAGGCAGCAGTGATTGACAGATGAGGTGAAGGTGCTTTTTACTATATCACAGCTCCCAGTGTCAGCCAAGTCGACTGATTTGTCAGTGATCAATGTCACTTATAAACACTTTACCTTTTAGTCACCCTGAATCATATCAGTAATTGACTTTAATTACAGGCACTTTACATCATCCAGGTAACTGTAACCGCAGTAAAAACAGCCCTCAGATCACGACTGAAGCTTTGTTTTGTCAAACCTCAGTGCCACATTTCTTTCTGTCGCTTGAAAGGAAAAACTCACCCACCTGCTAAAATCCCCTGATTAGCCACACGAGTCCAATGATAGATGAATAAAGGAGAGCTGTGGATGTCTAAAACAGGCTTGTGCTTATTTGTGGCTGGTGGGATTTACCAGAAACCAGCTTGTGGAGAGAAAGAGTGAGTCCAGCTCCTTCAGTCCTGGGTGATGTCAGAGCAGAAGTGCACCTCAACTCATCCACTTCACTTAGTTTCCTTCTCAGGAAAAGGAGAAAACATCAGGTGACAGTTCACATTACTTGGTTCCTGATTCCTGGATTACATAATAAACAGTCGGGTGAGAATGTAAATCTGTGTATGTTATCGATGATGCTATGCCTTTTGAAGCATAGCATCCTGAATGACAGCTGAAATGTATGTTTGTAGCAAATTATTGAAGAGATAATAAATGTAAAATGTGATTTCATATAAAGTCTTCATTTCGTGTTTCCTTACAAAAACTACAATTGTCTTTATTTGGATGCTTCAAGCCAGTTATTCAACAGTGTCACAGGAAACGGTTGCATCAACAGGGGGCGCCGTGCTGCAGCAGGAACCGGTTTCATCACAAGATAAGAGTCGGTATGTTGGAAAATACTGGTAATAATCAAAGCTCTGACTCACAGCACAGCAGAGGATGATGTCATGTCTTAATTACTGATTAATGAATTCAGGAAAATCTTTGCCAGAATGGAAATAATGCTGTTTCATAATTAAAAAGTCGAACCTGGGTGTTGAAATCCGAAGTCGAAATGAATCATGACTCATAAAGTTTACATGTGTGTTAATGAAATCAGGGACATGAAAACATGAATAATGACAAAAACACAGCTGTGCTCTTCTTTCTTTTATCTTTTATTTTGTGGATTCACTTCCAAACTTTTTTAAAGCCCATCACTGAAGAATGGAATCTGTCTGTAATGGAGAGTTTCCTTTAAGTTTCCTCATTATTTTATGACATATTTATTGTTGTGCTGGGAACCGTTTGCACACGTCGTGAACAGGTGGTGCGATCGTTCGACCGATGTCAGAGTTCAAGTTTTGTGCCTGGTTGTTCAAAGTGGAACAAGTTGGACAGAAGCTGTTCTGTAAACTTTCTTCCACTGATGACGACACCTACATTATAATGAATGAAGTGGGCAGATGCTGCTGATTAAAGCTCATAAACAGACGTCAAATTGTCTGAGAAATAAAACTTTCCCCACAAGATCGTTGTGGAACTTTTTCACCTTCACACACAATCTATCGTTTACAGTCATGAGAAGCTCCTCTGTTTCATCTGTGCATTGAATTGTGGGAGAACTAGACTTAGTTTGATCACTTTCCCAGTGTCCACATCACAAACTCAACACCAGTTATCAAATCAGATTAACAAAAGGAGCTGAAAAAGGTTTGGTTAGTTAAAACACTGATCTTAGCAGGTTTAATTTTAACAATAAGGAATAAGTTTAGAAGTTTTGGTTTAACATCATGAATCTGATTTGGAGCTGTTAACCAGCTGTTTCCCAGCTGTGCCTCATGTTCTGTCGTCCTGACTCTCAGCTGCTGAAACTGGCTCCTGTTCTCTGACACCTCGTCGGCCTTCTGAGAATTTCACAGTGATAAACTTGGAAATGTTTGATTTTCCGGCTTGATGCCTGAGTGCAGACGCCTCATTCTCAGGAGCAGGAGGAGTTTGAGCTTCAGGTCATCTGAAGGTCACATCTTCGCTCCTCTGGACGATGATGATCATGTTTCAGCTGCTGTCTGTCGTCGTCCTGATTAAACCGATCGATCAGTTCCTGTTTCTGTCTCAAACTGTGGTTTAAACTCTTCACTTCAAATAAAGCAAACAAATGAATATTGAGACATTTTTTCAAATTGAATCCTCCTCTGTAGCTGATTCTTCTTCATGTGCTGGTTGTTATTGTTTTTTCTCTCCCTGTTTTTCTTCAAGTCAAAACATCCCCCAGATTTTTCCTTCGACCTTGAATCAACAGGAATTCTCGTGGTGACACAACAACGTCGGTGCAGCTTTGAAGAAGTCGTTTATGGAGGCTCTTATCAGGTGGAAAAAAGGCGTCAGACAAAATATGAGCAGGTCTGAAAACAGACCAGATGTGACACAAGCACAAGGTTCAACACAGCAGGAGCCAAAACACAGATCGATCATCGTGATTATCACTGATTCATCAGTTCAGACAAAAGAAATTCAACTCATTATTCATTTAAAAAATACTCACTTTATTGACTTTGTGTGTGTGTGTGTGTGTGTGTGTGTGTGTGTGTGTGTGTGTGTGTGTGTGCGTGTGTGTGTGCGTGCAGTGGGACACATCATGACATTCGTTTTCTTCCTGGTTGAGTGTGACTCAATTGATGACTTCATCTTCTCCACTGACCCTCGCTGACATTTATCCTTACATGGAGGAGAGACAGAGCGTTCTGTCGGTGGGCGGATCAGACGACAGGAACGAAAAATTATTACTCTGAACTTTGTTAAAACCATCACATATTGAAAACCATTTATGAAGAGATTTTATTATTATGAATTGTTACTCGTGACAAACACAGAACAAAATGTAAGAACAGTAACTTAAATAGAGAGAACAACATGTTGTGGAGAATGTATAAGCTGTGTGAACACATGAATCCATGGTTTATCAAACAGACATTCATTAACATATTCATCAACAGATAAAACTCCTCTGGTTGTAATCAAATATGTTTTAGGGGAATTTATAATTGTTGACAAATAACATTTCCTCATATCTTCTTACAGCTGCTCTATAACCTGCTTTAAACTCTTCAGTCATTGTTTGTGCTGTAAAGTGTTTCCTGTTTCTTTTAAAAAAGTTTACTGTCAAACTTTTCATCTCTGATAAAAAGAAAGACTTGACCCTGAGACTGAGCTCTTGATGAACTTTTTATACACATTAATCAATACATCAACGACAAATGGCCTCACAGTACACAACAAGAACTAATGTAAAACTTTGTGGGCAAATAAACAGATTAAAGTTAAAACAAGGTCAAAGAAATGGCAGCAAACAAAATAAGATAAAAAAGACAGACAAATTAATTGAAGCAAAAAATGACCTTTGACCCTAAAACAAACAAGAAACCTGAGAAACAGCATCTCAGTCCATGTTCATATGGATAAAATCTGAAGTATCATTACAGATGTTGCACTTTACATTCAGACTTTAATCAGTTTTTAAACAACATCTGGATACGAAACATAATGAAACAATGATAAAAGGAAACATGGACGAAAGAGAAAAACCCTCCACTGTTGATCCTATTTCTAACTTTAACTCTAAAACCACGACCTGATCCTCAAACAGCTCTTTGGAAAAGTGACAACTGAACACAGTGTCCTCACTTCACAATGAAGTCAGTGACGAGGTCTGAGCCTCCAGCTGTTCGTCACATACATGAAGACAACAGCGCACACACACACACACACACACACTCTCACACACACACACACTCTCTCACACACACACACACACACACACTTTGTCCCAAACAGCCACATGATGAAGAGAAAGGCCGTGTGGTCTGAAGCCCTGAGTGTGTGTGTGTGTGTGTGTGTGAGAGTGTGTGTGTGTGTGTGTGTGTGTGTGACCTCCTGAACAGAGACGTCAGTCAGCTGCAGCCTCATTATCTGGAAGCACTGAAACGTGTCACTGTCATGCTGACGAAATTATTTCTTCTGTCCCAAAATAGCGCCGAGCGTAAACACGCTGCATCATGCGTGGTGGCAGAACGGAGGCTTTGTTCCCTAAAACTGCCCTTTTATTTGCTGAGTAACGGCGTGCGGTCGGCAGCTTTCAATTAAAGCTGCCGGACGGAGTCACGCTGCAGAAACAGGTTCAGCTTGAATGAGCCCTCGGCTGATGACACAGTCTGAACTTCTGTTTGTTCTTGCTTCGCCGCCGCCGCCGCCGCCGCTCGCCTTCGCCCGGCCGCGGCTCACAGCTGGAAACCCCCTGTGTCTGACCCACGCTGCAGAGGGAGGAAACACACGACGGACGGCCACGGGTACTTCCTGTCTGTCGGAGGATGGAAAAACATGTTGTGCTGCAAAGTCACTAAAAGTGAAAAACAAAACTTTCTTGCTTGAAAATAAACAAAGCAGATTCTGAAAATAAAGTTGATTTCCAGAGAGAGAGTTGTGTTTGTGTAACCACTGGGTTTCTCTTTGGATCTGTGGATTCTGACAATGACCAATAGTGAAACATGTAAATATACAGACGTGAAATTAGAGTTTGAGGAGGTCGTTTAGTTTGACACAATCTGAAACTTCAAGAACAGAAGAGACAACTTTAAACCACTCTCACATCTTCCACATGAGATTTTGTACAAAGTGTTTATCATATTAACACTTGAACCAGATATAAAGTGTTGACGGACAAGGTTTACAGGTTTAATGCCAACAAAAGTGACCTTTGACCCCAAGACAAGAAAACGTGTCCAGGCTCACACAGTGAAGGATCAGAACAGTCAAACAACAGAAGAAGATGCTTCAGTTTAGTTTAATGAGATTTTACCCAAGTTTTGGATAAAAAACACGAAAAAATTCGGAGGCTTTTCTCGTCAGGTGTAAAGTATAACTCATCGATTTGCTGTCATTAGATTCACAGGTTACTGCACATGTGAGCTGGTCACATCCAGTCGACTCCAGTTTGATGAAGTATAAATGTTGCTGACGGACACAGTCGCAGTAAATCTCGACCTCGCTGTGATTCAACCTTATCAAAGTTCATCGTCTCCGTAAACAAAGCGTTATCACGTCTGTTCCAGCTGCTGTTGTTATTGACAGAAATCTCCCCGCCCCCTCACACTTTCTGCAGCGGAGTGAAGCAGGACGTTTTTCCAAGTGGGCGACAAAAGCAACGAGGTGAAAAAAAAACAAAACGAGGAGGTTTTAGTGAAGAACTCGAGTGAATACAAAGCTTATCTTGTAAAACGTCGAGGTGGTTTCCAGAGTTACGACATTAGAACTAATCAACAGTAAATAACATGTTTACACAACACGCGTGATGCGGCGCACGGCAGGCGTGTCACGGACGGACTCATCACGCGTCATTGGTCCTGTTTCATTTTCTTTTCTCTCTCTCTCTCCTGTAGAAACTGGTCTCTTACTCGTCCACATGGTTAAAGGTCGTGTTGCATCATGACAAGGACGAACAGCACAGGATCATCTGCCAAAAAACAAATTGGCTCAGCTTGAGTTTCCTGGCACGTGAACAGAAACTCAGCTTCCTGGTAGATTAATGTTTGCCTCGTGAGCGACCAGAGACTGTTAAATGATTGATGGCTTCCTTTTCAGTTCCTGGGTCGTCTCGAGGAACCAAACCTCCGAACACTTTCTCCGACCACGACCTGGAGAACGAGGCGTGGAGGCAGATCTGACCTGATGCTGCCGACGTCTGTCTTCATAAACGTTCACACACTGTTTTCAACCTTACGATCAAGTTTAAAAAACGACATCATGGTTTGGTATAATAATATAATATAATTAAAGTTCAGGGACCGTAAACTTCGTTGACCCATCCGTGGAGCCAAACCTCCTCCTCACTTGGACTTTTCTGCTGCGTAATAACATCAGCTTTCCTCCTCCTCTGCAGAACCATCACAAGACGACGTCATGGCTGAAACTGATGCTTCAGCCTCTTGCTAGTGGAGTTTTCATTTCACCTCATCTCGTCACTTGTGACTCTCAGTCGTCAGGTCTGGATTTGGAAAAGGCAGGAAGGTGCTTTTCGACTCTGTTTACTTTCCCATATCAGGGTTTTGGGTACAGGCCGGTGAACAGCACCGGTATCAGCCAAACACTTGAGTGACACGGTGACTCGGGTCATGTGACCTCTGAGCTGGCGTCTTGTTTTCGCATCGTCATCGTGGCCGAAGTTACAAACGAGAGTTTCCCTCGGCTGGGACATTTTCCCACAGAAACATGTTTCCTACGACGCCCGTGTCAGGTGTCTGGGTTCTTCCACAAGTTTCCATCATGACTCAGCAGTTTTGAACCTTCAGGTTCACTTCAGGCTCCTTCGAGTTCATGTATGAACAAGCACTTTTTCCACAAGGGATCATGGGATTATCTCAGGTTTACTTTACTGCATGTCTTCTCTGCTACTACACCGAGTACTACAAATACTGGTTTTATTATTACTGATAGTACTACTGCTATCGCTGCTAGTACTGCAGCTACACAAACTTCCATTGTAATACTACAACTACATCTCTTACTGCTACTACTTGTACTTTTTAATTACTACATCATGATAATATATAAATATATTTTAATACAGTACTCCTACTTACGTAGTGCTAAAACTACTGCTGATAAGATACTGCCACGTGCAGTAGACCAAATACTACTACTGCTTTTATTGCAATGACTAATAGTACCTCTTCTAGTACTGGTTGGAATACTTCTATAACTTCTACTCTTATAGTTGTTACTGTTGTTGGTTTTATTAGAAAACTACTACAACTGGTACTATAACTTCTACCGTTACTACTACTACTACTGCCACTACTAATATTATTACTGCTATGGCCATTCCTACTACCACTACTACTCCTACTATACACCTACTATTACAAAACTGTAATACTATACATTGTACATTATAGTGCTGCTATTAAAGCAAACACTAAGTGCTTGTCACCTCTACTACATACAGGTTTATGAGTATTACAGCACTATTACTACAAGGCTCGCTACCACTACTACTACTAGTGCTACTATTAATGTTACTGATACTGCTGTTGTTGTTGTAACTACTAGTACTCTGATTTAAGCTCCTGCCTTTAAAAGTACTACTACATGTAGTAATGTTACCGCTGCAAAATGCTTTATTGAACACTGACACACAATAACCGCAGCAGTACCACGAGTATCTCTGAGTACAAGAGCATGTGTATTTAAATATATAATGAAGGACAGTGAATGTTATTGGACATAAACATACAAGTACTTCACTACACGTGAAGGTTGTAGCTACAGCTCTCGCCTGTTGTTACGAGCTGAAACAATCCTTCGAAGCAGGTGAGACCCACCTCGGCCTCCTGACCTGATGGGACAGAAAACACTGAGGCTCGATGATGAGTGTGAGGCCGTTGGTTGTAGATGCTGATGCAGAAAGTGTCAGGTGAACGCGAGCTGGACGTTAATGCGTCTCAGTCACGCTGGGTTTAAATTGCTTTCACAGAGGTGACTCACAGCTACTGGCAGTGAATCACAGCGGCTGAGATCATCCTCTTTGATTTTTCTCTCCGCTCTCACTCCTCTGCCTCGCTCTGTCCTCTCTGGTGTGTCAGTCCTCTCTCTGCTCTCTGTCGGCCTCTGGGCTTCGTCACTTACTGTAACGGTAGTAAGGCAGCAGCTGTGTGTGTGTGTGTGTGTGTGTGTGTGTGTGTGTGTGTACATTATTGATTCCCCAGGAGCCCCACCAGGCAGTAATCTGTGTCCTCAGACGTGATTGGCCGCCTGCCGTCAGGCCTCATTACCTGATAATCCAGGCCTGTGCTGATTGGATGCCGGCAGATCCCTCGTTAGGAATTCATGATGATGCAGGCTGAGGTCACACGACTGATCGAGGGGGTGATGTCATCTCACCTGAGCCCTTTGATTGGCCCACACTGACCCACAAACCCACAGACATGGACACAGTATGGATAGACAGACTTATATCATGAGGTTTATAATCTGGGATAAACGACAAGAAAGAAGAAACATGAAACAATCTTAGATTAAAAAATATAACATGAAAGTATTATGTTGTTTGAATGGTTTCATTTGTTGCCACAGTTTGGGTTTTTTTCCTACTCTCGTGGCCCTGAGACACTTTTATCTCAATGAGGCTTAAAAAATAAATGGAGCAAAGAAAAAGATAAGATAAGATAAGAGAAGCCACAAGACGAGGTGATGTGAGACGAGATGTTCTGACAGGTAAAAACACGAGATGAGATAAGATAAAATAAATGTGTCTTCATGTGTCAGGATCTCCACTGCTGGTCTCTGTGTTTGTAGGTGTGGTTCTCTGATCACCTGCTCACCTGCTGCAGGACACACACCTGCTGCAGGACACACACCTGCTGCAGGACACACACCTGCTGCAGGACACACACCTGCCGTCCATCAGCTCATCTACTCAACAGTGCAATTTAGACTCTAGTTCAGTTATTCCTCCTTTATGAGTCTGGATCCAACTGTCATTGAACTTAACACTATGAGACACATGAGGATGAGATGAGAAAAAGTGAGTTCAAATGTTTTTTATATGAGGTGAAACTGAGAAGAGATGATGTCAGCAAATGGCATGAAATGAGATTAAATCCATGAGTAATTCAAACGACATCGAGTGAATTAACTTAAACTAACAAGTTCAAATGAGAAGGTGAGACGAGAAGACACGATCAAATATCATACGATCAACTTTGTGATTATATATTACTGCATGAAATGACAAAGTTCAAAACACAGGACTGACACTGAGACCAGACAACAACTGAACGTTAATGCTGAAGCTTCTGAATCTGTTTGTTTACATAAGTCAGATCTGGACAATCACTTGTCAGATGCTTTAGTGACTCAAAGGCTCAGTGCTCGAGGACACTTCAACATGTTGGTAAAAAACCCAACACCTTTAAAATGATGAAACTTTTCCATCTTTAACTCAAACTCTTCAGCTGTCTCTTTGTTTACATCAGGATCAGAACGACGACACATGAGTGTTTGAGAACAGTGGAACTGACATGAGGTGAGGGAAGGTTTCATCAGGCTCGACGAGGCCGTAACCCCGGGGTGAAACAACATGTCGATGCCAAAACAAGCTGCTGAAATGAGTCAGGGAGGTGAAGTGAGACGATCTGATGAAACGGGGTTAAAGACTGGGCTCGCTCGCTGCCTGAGATCTGCAGAGTCACGCTGCCCGAGGACGCGCGAGTGAAAGAGGAAAGAGGCGACGACAAAAACACTGAGCTGCTGGGAAACTGCAGAAAGCGCCGAGTCATGACTGGCAGAGCGAAACGCAGGGTTTCAAGTGAAAGCCGCGCTGCTGTTTGCGTGGGTATAATCTGATATATCACCACTGGAATCAGGAAGTTAAACTTTAACTTTTAACGGTGGAACAACTGAAGTGAGTCCTGTTCACAGCCGCTCATGTTTGAGGTCACAGAGGCGTTCAAATGAAATATTACATAACTTTCTCATGTCATCATTGCACATATGTGTCTTTATTTTTCTTGATTATGCTTCGTCTTAGTGACTCAGATATAAAATACAGATGCTGACATGAGTGACCCAGAAACTTCACGTCTGACTACGAGTCTATTTACACAGCGACATGTCTCCCGGCGTATTAATAACAACACGGTGATGTAATGTCTTTTCACATCACTGAACCTTTTGTATGAGACAAATAAAGAGCAGTAGTGGTTTAACGTCACTGATACTTAAAACAGGGTGTGTGTGTGTGTGTGTGTGTGTGCCACAGCTGCCAAGGCCATGTAACCCCGTTTACACATGATCTAAAAATAACAGCAGAGAGCAGCCGAGGATGTGACGCCGCATCGAGCCCAGAGAGCCGAGGCCTCCGGAGCCGGGAATCCTGGGATGCATCCCATTTCTAAACACTGTCTCCTTCTCTCATCCCTTTATTTCTTCTTCGAGTGCAGATATGAAACAGCTATTGTTACTGACAGGATCTTTATTTGGGCTTGAAAGTAAAGGTGAAAGTGATTTTTGCCATTTTTAATTTTGTGAATTTTTGGCCAGTTTTTGCTCGTAAACAAGGAAATTATTAACAGAACAGATGTTGTACACTTTTGATTTCAGTTTGAGACAAAGATCTGAGCTCAAGGTCCATTTACAATATTCGCTTTTCCCAGAGCTTTCAGTCACGTCTCATGATCTTCCCCAGAGGATGGAGTTTGTTTCTTAGGGTCCTTATTAAAATGATATATAACTTTTTTTAAAACAGTGCAAACTAAAAAAAATAATATACAAAACATGTAACAGAACAATAATCTCAAGTCTTCAAACTAAACAAAAGCATTAATAAAAGCTTTATTCATAAATCACTTTGGTTACTACGAAAAAATAACAGACAAGGAGAGAAGGAGTCAAGATTACAGCCTGATGAAGGAGACAAAGGATTAGGAAGGAAGCTCGGCCCTGGCTGAGGTTTCCCTTCTCCCTCTCTCTCTCTCTCTGTCAATCCCCCTGTGTCTCTGCCTCGCTCGCCCGCCCGTCTGTGTGTCTGCATGCCAGGGGTGGAAGTCCGCAGGGTGTGAAGCTGCTGTCGCCCTGGCAACAGCAGCGTAAACATAAACAGAGCGGCGAGTGGAGCAGAGAGAGAGAGAGAAGGAGAGCTGCAGCGTGAAGCCTCTGAACACACAGTTCACAATGAAGGAGCAGGTTGGCTGCAGAGGATCATGGGAAATCAGTTTGAACACAAGTCACATGTTCGTCATAAACTCTGTGTTATATGTAAATGTGTTTTTGTGGGATATTTACAACCGTCCACTGAAGGGTTTCAGCAACTTTAGGGATTTTACACTATGGAGTTAAAAAAGGTCAAATTCTTTCTAGATTCTTTCTAAATTCTTTTCAGACTCATTAGTAAATAAACAAATGAATTATTAGTGTTACTTTAAATGAATAAATCCTGGTATTATGGAGAAGGCTCAGAAACAGAAGGAATGTTTGATTTACATTTATCATCTAAGACCTTTCCTGGATTCCTGGTTTTAGTTTAGTGTCTGATTTGTCCACGGGACACAGATTTTAAATATTAGAGATAGAGGCATTTTCATGTCTGTAGATTTCTTCATGAATGTACTTTCAGGTCTTGGTTTGTTCCAGTGTCTGAGCTGAAACACTAAAAGTGTGATCCCTGTTTGCGTCAGTGAATTTAGAATAATTAGATTTAATTTTGTTTTGTGATTGTGGACTACTTTATTTTATTGATATGATTTGGGCCTTAAGGTGTTGATTATATTCAAATATTGTTGTATCAGTTATAATATTTCATAACAATTGTTTTTGTTTCTGTTTTCATTGCAGCTTAATTCCCCTCGGTGGATAAATCCCCTAAATTCCCAGAGCAAATAGCAAAGGTCGTGACCTCTCAGTGTTAACTACGACTCTGCCTGTTTGCTGTTTGGGCTCCTCGTCAAACATAACGAAGCAACATGACACCAAAACTAATTAATACGCTCATTCACCAAACACAGTGTGCAGGTGAGAAAAGGCTGTGCGTATGTTGTTCTGAAAGCATCATGGTAGTATGTGAACAATGTCTACACAGATGAAGAGACTGAAGGCATGAAAATTACACCCTGTAATGGTTTCACCTGTGATTCATCTTCATACATCAGAGGCCGCCGTCACCTTTTGTAGTGCTGACACAATCAATGAGACGCGAAGCCTGCGAAACATTCCCGGCATGTGAACCCGCCCGGCTTCATTCTCCGCTCCACTCCAACTTTCCTAAGTGAGCAGAGGAGGGAACTTCCACTTTGTGACATGGAAATGCCTGATCCTCCTGCTAATTAATGCACCTGAGCTTTTAATCTGCTGCAGCAGGAAACGAGCAGAGAGACACACCTGAGAGCAATCAGAGGACTTTTCTTAACGTTCCCCACAGAGTTCCTCAGGAGTTTAAAGACGGCAAACACAGACACTACTAAGTCCATTTAGTATTGGAGCTTTTGATCATATCACATGAGCTTCATCAGCAGGTGGAGCTGCTCAGACTTTCTATGTTTGTAGATGTTACAGGACTTATGAGCTAAAAAGTCAAGGTTTAAAGTTCATTCTTGGAAATGTGACCAAATAGTGTTTGTTCAAGCAAAATAAAACAGACAAAATAACAGTTTGACAACATGAATACTCATCTCAGACTGTGGTCACATGTTAAATAAATGAGGGTGAAAGGCAGCATTTTAAATAGCTTACAGCAGCAGCTGGAGTTTGTTGGTGTGGGACAAGAAGGAGGGAGGAAAAAGAAAGTGAAGGTAGAAGCAAAGAATGAGGAATATAAGAAGGAAGGAAGTGGGAGGCGAATAAGAAAGGAAAGGAAATGAGGAAGAATGAAGGAAGTAGTGAGGAAACGAGGAAGGACTCTAACAGCAGCTATGAACTCTGAGTCTGGCGTGGTGTCATCGGTCGTTCACACGCTGTGAGGTCGACGGCCCAGTTTAGAACCCAAACCACAACGTCACCGGCGGCGACACCGGCGAACTATTTTTACACCTCACAGAGAGCACATACCTTCAGTGAGGCGAGACGAGCCTGTCGAGGTGTCGGGAATCTGATCTGATCTGAACACGTTTAATGACAGACAATCACGGCTGCGTGTGCCAGCTGCTTTCATTGAAGCACAGCGAGTGCAGACGCTCGCTGACGAGGACGTTTAGAACAGGAGGTTCTACACAGAAACAACAAACTGTGTCTCCTGACAACAGTTTCACAAAGTCTCCCTGAGTCCATGTGTTCGTCTCCTTCATCTAACCATGTGTTCACAAAGTGTTGAACCTGTCTCCATCCTTGCTTGTGACCGATTGAGTCTTTCCAGTCTCATGATGCTATCACCTGTTACCAATGAACCTGTTTACCTGTGGAAGGATCCAAACAGGTGTTTCTGGATCAGTCCACAACTCTCACAGTCTGTTGTTGCTCCTGTCCTGACTGGTTTGAAACATGTTGCTGCCATCAAATTCAGAATTTACAAGAATCAATGAAGCTGATGATCAAACATTAAATATATTGACTTTGTTCTGTTTTTAATTGAGTCTATGTCAAAAAGACAAACGATCACATTCTGTCTTATTAATGTTTTAATCAGTTGAATCTGACTTGCTTGATATATAAAAGTACAACTCTCTTTCTGCTCAACAAGTACTTTTACTTAAATACTTTAGTACATTTTGTCTTTTCTTTTTAACCACCACAACATAGTTCACACACAACCAGTTGGAACCATATGATGTAAGAGCCTAAACTTGCTGATGTAACAGCCACAATATGATGAGCTCCATATTAAAAACACAAACCACAGAGGACTGGGATCCAGCCATGTGATGCTGTTTCCTGTCTCTACTACTGACCACACTCACACATACACACACACGCGCTCAGCAGCAGCATCTACGTTACAAAACTGTCGTGTATTTTTTCGTGTTGCACAATTATCGGAGTGAACGTCTCTCTGTTGAGAAATCTAACCTGAACAAACAAACTGGTTCAATCCAGGCAGATTCCTTCAGCTGCTTTTAAAGTACAGACTCATGAAATCTGAACATTCAGCCACAGATACAAGAATCAAGAACTCATGTGGAAATGTATCCTGCTCTTTCTATGAAACTCGATGAAACTTTAATCGTCCCTGCAGGAACAGAGGGAGGCAGCAGCAGCAAAGAAGAGACACCACAAAAGAAGAGAAAAAAGAACCGGGTGTGTTTGTCAAACTGCAGCTTCATGGAAAATAAGCACATTATTGAGCATGAAACTACGTGCACATGCTAACAGATGTGTTTTAATTCATTTTATTTTAGTATAGTTTTTGACTAGAAGGTCAAAGGTTAAGTTGACCACATGGCAAAAATCCCCACACTGATATATTATTGTTAAGAGAAAGTTTTATTTTATTGACAATTTTCAGAAAGTGCAAACTTGCATTTTCATCCAAATTCAATCAAAGTTAAAAAAAAAAAAAAAAAAGTTCTCCACAAAATTTAAAGAAACATTTTTAAACTGTTCTTTCCACATTTTGAAGGAGCTTTTTTTTAAATATCCTGCTTCTTCTCAAACAGGGAGAACAAACGAGGCAGAAGCAGGAGGAGACAAAGACCGGGGCTGATCCAGGTGAAAGCTGTGATCACTCATTGATTTCACCTGCTGGGTTCACTTCAGTCACACAGAAGCAGAAACGAGTCAAACGAGAAGTTGGGCCGTTGTAACAGAGTATTCAGAAGAGCTTCTCTGGCTCAATAGCAGGAAGGTGATTTATGGGATGTTTCCTCTCTGTGAAATGTCAGGTTGTATGAACATAAGCAACTTCCTGTTTGGACTTTTGTTTTGCTCCGAAGCACATTAAACACAGTCACGTCTGAGCCGTGGTTCCAAAGCTGGGGAGAAGTGTGAGAGATGAAACTAAAAGTTTAATGAGGCCTGAGGGGAAACTGGGTCACTGCAGCACAATGTGAGTCAAACTACAACAAAGGGAACAGATTTGAGCTTCAGCAGCTTCATCGCACCGACACACAGCTCTGCTTTGATTCTGCTGTGGAACAACAGTGGGCTGAAGTTCGTTAACAACCGAAACTTATTTAGGTTTGAACATGTCAGTGATTATATTTAAATGTGAAGCAGATTCTAACTCCATGTTGACATATAATCATTAAAGTGTCCTGTCACCTTTCACACACATGTCGTCCAGTTTTAACTCTGACCCACTGATGCCCACACACAGCGAACTGGGAAGTCACTACGACATATTTCCATATTGTTCCTGTTCTCACTGCTCTCTGTGATTTTCCACCACAGATTCAAAATAAAGATATTACACACACATTTTAACCTCAGCATGAAATCACAGCGACCTCTGACACTGATCAACAATCCATCTGTTCAGGACTGAATCAGTGCACTGGTTTGGAGGAGTGGGCATCAGTTTGATATTAGAGTGATATTGAATGATATTTATTCTGTGACGATTCAGGCGTTAGATGGAGCACAGATGACGGTGAAAGGGTAAAAGGGATGTATGAACCAAAAAAGTAAGGGAGCATGGAAAGGGACGATCTGGCAGCTCGCGGGTGAAATGAAAAGTCTTTTAAAGCTGCCAGTGACGAGTGAGATGAGCTGCAGCTGTGACAGAGAGAGGGCCCCAGCACCTGAGGACCACACCCCCAGCACATGAGACCACACCCTCAGCACCTGAAGACCACACCCCCAGCACCTGAGACCACACCCTCAGCACCGGACGACCACGCCCCCAACACATGAGACCACACCCTCAATACCTGAAGACCACGCCCCCAGCACCTGAAGCAAAGCCTGAACCAAAAACTACACAACCCTAAACCAAAATCACTGGAGAATAAATCTCAACATACACTGAAAATAAATTAGTAAAAACACAAACCACGACATATTCCATGTGTTAAATAAAAGGGGTCACACTCATGTTAGTTCCACTAGAATAAAATTTTAAACAATCATTAAACTACATGTTCTTCAGTAGCCTCTCACACTGTGATGAAAATGTGAAATTGATTTACAAATAATAACTGTGAATCTGAATATCTCAGTAGTAAATTTTATTTAAATTCTCCAGAATTACAAATCAAAATGTGCTTTGACCCTGTTCACCCTCAGACCCTCGAACCAGAGAAGTTAAAACCTCAGGAGGGGCAGCAGAGGAGGGGTCGCTCTCCCCCCGGACAGACGACATGAGAACAGGACACATATGAAACACATGTGAAAAATAAGACAATTAATGGAACAGAGTCGAGGGAGGACAAACCCAAAATAAGACTCTGTCACAGCCTGCAGTCTGTCCCATGATCATCTCCACCCCACATTTACATTGCTTCACCAACCACAGTCAACTCTGCCACACACACACCAAGGTTAGTCACCAAATCGTTCCTTAGAATGAAACCACAGACGGCTGATCGGTGACTGCAGAGCTGATGCTAGGGCAAACTGGGAACTGGGTAAAGAGGAGAGGGGTGGAGGGGGGGGGGATGATGATGACAAGAAAACATGAAGAGAGATGATGTCATGGAGGGAGTGAAATGTTTATTGGTTTTTATGAGGTAAAAAGATTCAGGGAGTCACAGCATCTCCAAGAAACTTTTAATTTTTCACTTGATCAATTTCCAACACAAATTATAAGATAAGATAAGATAAGATAAGATAAGCCTTTATTCGTCCCACAGTGGGGAAATTCACATGTCACAGCAGCACAGGGGATAGCAGCAGTTAAATATTAAGAACAAATAACATTCTAAAAAAGAGATATACACAAGTTCGCATTACTTATTTACACTTTTGAGTATGGATATGAAATATAAAATCTGAAATATAAAAATATATGACCAGTATAAAATATATGACCAGTATAAAATATGACCAGTAAAAAATACACAATGGGCCTAAACTGAGGTAGGAAATGACAGCTTAAATACAGAATATTAAATATTAAGTACTAAATACAGAATATTGCACATTGACTTGGCGATTTTTCATTTCCCCAAGTCTTGACACTGTGTTTCCTCTCCTGCTTGATACCATGGTCTGTCCTCAGGGAGCAGGCTGGTTTTATCGACACAGAGCTGCTGCATCAGCCGTTCAAACCGGTTGAGGGACTGAAAATCAAACAGTGGAAAAAACCACTGAATCACAGGTTTATTGTCCTCTGTGACCTTCAGCTGGCGTCACTTGGCACAATGCTGTTCCTTTATAAGAGCTCACAGCCTGTACCTGAACACAGTCCACTTCTGTGGCGGCGTTCCACCCAGCAGCGCTTTCAAAAGCTCTCACACGCCGCCCACGCTGCCGCCGCCGCCGCTGTTCCAGGCTCAGGAGCAGGACTTTCACGCTTATTTTTACTCTCGTTTTTTTTTTCAGGCAGCTGCAGTTTGTTCGCTGCATGAAAAGAAAAAAAAATCCTCCAGGCGGAAAATATTGTTTTCCAAGAAAGAGAAACAAAGAAATTTACCACAAAGATTAAACACAAACAGTAAACAGAGAACGAGTGCAACAGAGTTCATGTGAGACCAGAGTCCAGGATGAGGCCTGAGGACCAGGTCAGGGTTCAGACCTGGTCCTGTCATGGATGGATCAGGGGCCCAGATGCTCCTGGACCAGACACCTCTGCATCACATGACTCAAAATGACCCTGAAGAGACGACGTTTGTCATTTGCTTAAGGTTGTTTATTTTTAATAAACAGTTGAACGATTATAACGTTCAGTTTATTATTGCCAATAAACAGGGCTTTAAACATGAGTCATAACATATTTTAATCATTTTACGAATGTGCCCCTGCTTCGTCAAAACAGGCCTCAGACTGCGTCAAACAGAGGAGACAGTGTTTAAATGAATCTCTGAGACTGAATACGTTTCTATAGAAAACCAGTCAGAAACAAGGCCACAGAGTGATCGAGGTCAAAGGTCACCAAATCCTACTTCTCCGATTTCATAATGTGCCACGTGAAGCTGCTGACTTGATTAGCTCATAACCTTCAGCCTGTTGTAAACACTGAATCACGGCTCTGCATTCAGCATTGAAACAGGCTAATTACGATGAATCATAGCAGCTCCACAGTAGCTTCACATCGATCTGTATCTCTGATCTCTGCTGCTGCCAGTGTCACTAATGTGGAACCATTAGAGAGTCGTTAAAACCCGAGTGAAAAAATTCATCTGGACTCTCTTTAAAAACAACATGGTCGCTGCTGGAATTTTAATCTGAGGAAGCTTGAAGGATTTAACAGGACAAGTGTGAGTTTGTGGTAAAAACAGACGACAACGAAATGAAAGTAAAAGTGGAATCAAGAGGAAAGAGGTGAAAAGTACAAAGAGCAGGTTGCTATGTTTGAAATGACGAGTTAGAAATGAACTTCAGAAACTTTACTGTCTCGCAGAGGGAAGTTCAACATGTGGCCAAGGATAACAAACAGAACAGTAAAGGTAAGTTAACAGCCGTCATGAACACAACAACAGCAATCAAAAACAAGCTGCTGTGTCGTCACAGAGGTTTCAGCATCTTAAGTCCATTTGACATTAGAAGAAGAACTTTAAATTAGACCAGTAAAAATGTCAACATTGGACCATGTGACACGTTCAAAAGCTCTATTATTATCTTTATTACATGGAACTAGTGGTGAGCTTTTCAATCAATAAAGAGATTTAATCATAATTATATAAAACAAAATTGAAATAAAATATAACTTAAGTAAACATTTGTGATTATTTTTTTTTATCTCAAATGACAAATGTATTAACTAATTAATTTCAGCACCAGTTTAAATTAAAAACATAAATCAGCTGAATCTTATATGACACAGATCTACAGTGTCAGATTGACTGGATCACAGGTGCAAGAAGCAGCAAAAACCACATTCACTTAAAATATTCTGACTTTGTTTTTGACAGATTGCTTCCCTCAATGTGACCTGAATATTCTGAGGTCTGATATGCTGCTTTCAGTGAAGTGATAAAATGATGTCCTGACATTTATATTTGCTGTTTTTACAGTAGATGTTGTAAATGACTGAGCTGTAAATCCTATCCAGCAGCAGTTAGTAAGTATAAATGTGTTTCCAGGCAGCGGCTTCAGACCATAAAGCTGCTCTGTTGTTGTGATGGAGCTGGGTTGAGATCAGCTCGGTCGTCAGCTCTGGTTCAGAAGAGATTGACGGGAATGAGGCGAATCACTCAGATCGAAAGTGCAAATGATCCCGTCCGGCTGCCGTAAGCTTCAAACCCCGTTTAGCACATTAACATGTACAGTAAGAGCTACATTATCCGTCCACACACCCGCCCTGCCTCACACCACGCCCCCCTTCTCAGCAGTGGGCTGATGCTGGAGGGAGGGAGGAGGAGGAGGAGGAGGAGGAGGAGGAGGAAGAGACAGGAGGAGGAGGGGGGATTTCCCGGATGCCTGGAGAAGAAGAAAAACAAGAAGAGCCGCAGCTTCCCGGAAAAGATGAGGCAACCAGAGCAGAGCGGAATGAAGAAGTAGGAAAAGAGGAGAAGACAATAAAATCATGAAATTTAATCAGTAGGATTCTCTTGGTGAGAAAAAAATATTGAGCTTTAGTTAATAAAAAAAATTGTTTTGAGAATATAATGATAGAATAAATAATGAACTGTAAGAATTTCAAATATACAAATACAAACTCTTAATGTATTTTTGGTACATCTTGGGATTTTTTTTTTTCAAAATAAAATGAAAATACTCAAAGGTAATTAAATACACATTTTAAATACATTTAATTGAAAAACTGACATCTGTGGGTTTTGTTATTGTTTTATAATTTCTAGAGACAGATTCTAAAAATATAATAAACTCAAATTAATATTACTTGTTTCTATCAATTTTATTCATATTATTAATTATTTGTATTATATATACTTAATATATAATCATTATAAATGTTATTTAAATATATGAATATGAATCATTATAAAATATTACATCATGTTAGACAAAGAATAACAAAGGGCATTTAATATGAATTATTTTTTACTTTTATATATTAAATTTAATATTAATTAATTTATATAATAGAAATTATTTGTATTTAATTTTTTTACATTTTACAGCACATTCAAACAATAGAATAAGAATATATTCTATATGTTCAATATTTTTCCTATAGCGACAGAGCCGTAAACAAAAGCTCGTCTGTCCTCCTCCTCCTCCTCCTCCTCCTCCTCCTCATCTTTTATTCTCAGCAGGAGCGGATTACGTCACCCTCTTTCTTTCCGGGAAATAATGCCTCTCATCCTCCCGGTGGCTTTACCAGGCAACCAGCAGGGAACCGGGAAAAGACAGCGGGAGGATGGGAAGCCTCCTCCTCTTCACCACTTATCATCATCACTACAAGCACTTTGATTTCATTATCAGAACAAGTCTCATTCAGAAATACAGGAAACAGGAAAGGACACTTTCTGCTCCAATAATAGAACAAATCTTTGTTCCTAATCTGTAAATCTGGGGGTGGAGAGGTCGACCACGACGGCACCCTGCAAACACTTCCTGTTCAAAACCACTTTGAGTTTTCAGCTCTTTCTATCTCAGTTATATTGAAACAGATGCAGAAACATCACCAATAACAAAAAATGACCTCTTGCATTTTTGCTCTTTAAGTGTGTAGATGCTGCTCTTACTGTAAATCATCAACATTAAAAGAGGAAGTCATGGTCGTAACATCAGGAAACTGGCACAAGGATCAACTGCACCGATGTCTTTAGTCAAATTTAAAAATGTTCACAGTTGTAACGAGTCTCAATATCTGCTCAATATCTGACAGGCAGCGTCTCACATTATTTTTTAATCTCAATTATAATAGAACTACAAACTTCTGAACAGAGCTGATACCAAAAAATCAGCAGAGTAAAAATGAGAACGGGCAGCAGAGTCAGATCATTAGTTCAGACACACAGTTTTAGTTGTATACATATATATATATATATACATACACATAAAGAAAGAGCTCGAATGAAACAATTGTCTGAAAGTGTCTCGACACCAAATCAACACAAGATCATACGTCTGATTTCAACTTTCAAATGTACAACAATCCTCACCAACAAGAGCACAAAAAGTGACTCTGTCCATGTGTAATTTACTGTTTTAACCCTTTCACACTGGACAAAAAACCCATTAACACCCACTAACATCTGGCTTCTGTCAGTCTGCATTCACTCAGGGTCGAATGACTCTGCAGTGATCTCAGATAAGGATGAAGTGATGGAAACATGTCATATCATTTCATTCATCATATGTATGTGTTCGTTGTCATGACATTGTCCAGTCGGTGCTGAGTTTGAAAGAGAGACTGATGTAAAGGATATAAAGAAGTCACCACAATAACATTGTCACCGGCCTCCATGAGACGAACCAGAAAACGTTCTAGTGAGTGTTTTCACATTTATAGAAAGTTAGTCTGACATTTAACGTGTTATATTAGCTGGTATAATTCAAAGGCACACATGAATAAGTAATTAATAAATTAGTAATTGTGTTGACCTACATGAACTCTCACATTGGTAATAATAATGCATGGAGTTCTGCTTGTTTAAAAATGCTACATGACGACACATGGCATCACAAACATCTGAATTAAGTCTAAATTTTCTCAGAACATTCTTCCTCAGTGTTGTTTTGCTGCAGTTTGTCCAAAGTGTGGATGAGCATGGAGGCTGACAGAGCTGGTGGAGTTAACTGACGGTGGACACACGGTTTACAGGAAATGCTTGGAGGTGGTGTGTCCCTTGTAAAATGACAGCGCTGTGCCAACATGTGCGACTTCTTTTATTTCCACTTTCTCTTCGACGAGCAGCTTCTCACTATGAGATCCTGTTCTCTCATTGTGAAACTTAGAGCTGCGCCATCACAGTCTTTTGCTTTTTGTTTTTCAAACCGACGACTGCGGCCGAAAGTTTGTAAATCAAACGCACTCGGTCGCCGTCCAGGATGCAAAATGAAAACTGACTGCAGGCGAAAGTGAGAGCGCGGCGGTTAACTGATGTTGCTGCACCGTCAATTTCAATCAGATGCTTTTATTTGAGACTAAGGTTCACGGCTGATATGAGGCAACATGATTTATTGTCCCAAAGGAAACACGACTTTCAAAGGTCAAAGAGCAAAGAGAAACACTGAACACAGTGATACAACCTGTTGAATTCATTGTTAAAGTTTTGATCTTAAATTCTTAACAGTTGATTTGTTTTTTATTTATAGTTTATTTTTCTTTGTACAGTTTATTAATCATTTATCAATTATTGAAAATTAGGAAACTTAGCGTTGATGTAACCTAAAAATATTAATTAATTAATTTATTTTTTTTTATCATTAAGAGCCTGTTTTATGTCAAATAAAACCAGTCTTACTTCCTCATCTGCGCCTACTTTTGACCTTTAAATCGTACAGTTTTAATTTCAGATCGTCTTCCTCCAGTTTCTCTGACAAAAAGACTTCAGGCGTGAAATGTCATTTTCACAGCTGAAAGTCTCAGTTTCACATGAATATGACCATCTGGTTTTTTTGGGTTGTAAATCTTGGCCAACAAACACAGGGGTTTGGTGGGTGTGACCTGGGCGTCGAGCTCGCTATGAAAGCCTTCAAATATAAAAATAGAGAATGTAATATTGAGCCGACGGGTTAGCGCTCCGATCATATGGTATTAATAGTGGACGGGGTCAGCGATGACTTCACGTCGCAGCATCAATCTGGATTACCACACTGACCTCTTAAACTTCTCAGCCCCCGCCTGCCTGCGGAGAGAGACCGGGGGGGGGGTGCTTTTCAATCGACAGGATTTTCTTCATCGTGTGTTATAAAAATAAAAAAATACAAACACGTCAGCTGTGATTAGATTCACACAAACGTCATTCTTTAAGATAAGATAAGATAAGATAACTTTTATTGATCCCCCTTAGGGGAAATCGTCACAGCAGCAGTAACAGACAGTAAACAGTAACTCAAAAATAAATACCAGAAAGTGGCTAGTTAAAAAATAAGGCAGTAATAAAAAAACAAGAGACAATAAAGTGATCATCCGTCTGCACACGTCGTCCAACCATCAGCGCTGACACCGACTCTACAGAACCACTGACACCACACGTTTGACGACGCTGGCCGCAGCCGTCTGTTTTCACATGAACCAAAACCAAAAGAAACCGGAACTCAAAACATGAAGCGGCGCTCAGGCCTGCGAGCTCTGACGTCCCAGACATGACACAAACTGCATGTCATACACAGGCGGATACAAGGTGACACACACAACTACACAGGAAATGAATGAATAAGATGGATGTAATAGATTACTTGATACCGAGGCTCATACACACAAACCAGCAACAATCACTAAGCAAACATTCAATCTGAGCTTGGTTCCACTTTCTTTTCCTGAGAACAGACATGTCATGTTTCCTGTCCTGGATCTGATCTTATCTCCAAACCCTCCACCCTTTAACTTCCAGCTGAACTTGTTCAAATAGCAACGCCTCAATTTGTCTGTTTGTTGAAATGCGTCGCCACCATAGACTGTATAAAATATGGACGTAGTGTCCGTGACGTCACCCATAGGTTTCTGAAGAGCAAAAATGAAGCAAATCGTAGTGCGTAGCCATCTTGGTAGCCTACCTCCGGTTACTCCAAATATGGACAAAGAGGTGGAGCGAGGGCGGAGCTGAGGCGGGTCGAATGAACGCTATTGGCTGAAAAAAGCCGCTTTATTCGAAATAATCAAACTAGCTACGGCTAACCAGCTAGGTTAAATGCTAAATATCGTTGCTAGCCGGCTAACCCCACGACGATCTCTTTCCCAAACTCAGTGACTAGAATTAGCCGGGGTGACGCCCTTTAGACCGTCAGTGGCTAGTTGTCAATCAAAGTGGCGCCACTTAGATTGACAGCTATGAATTGTGCATAATGATGTATGCTGTATATTTTAAACCAACGCCTTATAAAAAAATTCGCCCCCCCCAGAGTTGTCATGGAGTAGAAAAACAGCTTATGAGACTAGAGCCATGTTTTGAACCAGGCTGTAAATATGTTTTTTTCTGTCGTAAAATCGGACATTTTAACATGGGGCTCAAATGTAATTGACTCCCTTCTGCAGCCTGCTCTAGTGGTTATTCGAGGAACTGCAGCTTTTTTGCACTTCCGCATTGGCTTCATTTTTCAGCGTCGGAGGTTGCCGCTTGGTTGCCACGAGCTGTACGAGCTGTTGTGATTCTCAGAAGGTCGATTATTAACCCTTCGATGGCTGCTGTGCACCATGAAGCCCCAGTTATACGACCAACACACGCTCAGAATGTCGAGGCTTTCCTGGACGGAAAATCAGCAGCGAGGTGTTTTCTGCGCCTCGTCGAGGCTTCTCTGGAAACAATGCATGACCCAGGCTGGATGTCAACACACACGCTTGTCACACACTGACCGGAGAGGTGGAGGTTTCTACATCAG